>JAPYZF010000402.1:0-99748 GCA_030523045.1 Meteorus cinctellus
AGTTTTCCATGTGAAATTTTATGCTCTACAACTTTTGTTTGAAACTTTTTCCCGTTTTCTCATTTTTTTATGAGATATACGCGTTTCCAACTTTCGACAGTTTTTTTGACCATGTCACGGCCAATATTTTTGAAAAATTTTTTCGTAGATCAACTCGCAATGTTGAAAACTATATACTAAAAAATTTGCAACCTGTGTCTCAAAATTGTTTCAGATCCGAACTTTTCGTTGGACTACAATAGAAGATAAATAAGTTTACAATTTAAATTACAGCGGGTGGACTATTATCATGTTGAGGATCTTTCAATTATTTTAATGGCTCCATGACTTGTGATAATACTTTTGTAGTAAAATAATATCCTATAAAATTTCTCTGTAAACTAATTCAAAGAATACAAAAATTCGTGCCACCAATAAAGACAAAAAAAAAGTTTTACGAATGTATAGAAAATAAATGAATTCACTCACCAATTCCAAAGTCTGTCCATTCTTCAACAATTGTCCAATGATCACCGGATACTCGATTTTTCACTTTCAACAATTCGCATAAATCAATGGTCCGTAAATTTTTTTCCACAACGACTGCAGTCCATGCTGAATTACTGTTATGAAACTTTATCTCCGCCTTGAATCAGAGAAAAAAAAACACCCCAGAATTTAATGAAAAACATTTATGGTGAAAGATGAAAAAAAATATTTATAAGAGATTAATTTTTCATCCTCTCGCATCAAAGAAATTTTTTCACGTAGACGATATCTTGGAATTCCAAACATGAATTCAATAAAATCCGTATGAGAAGTTTGTAAATTATTGGCTCTAATCAAAATTGATCTATGGAATATTCAAATTTTTCGTTTCTTCATTATTCAACGTTCAGATGTGTGAAAATTGAACCATGAGCTTTTAACCAGTCATTTGTTTCCGCGTTTCATTCTGAGTTCATTCTGATAGAGACTATAGAACAGTTTCGTACAATATAGAGCGGTTTGAGTTAGAGCGAGAATGGATAATAGAATCGTGGTGAAAAGATAATCAAAATGAACCCACAAATTAAATATACCCATATAAATATTCCTAAAATCTAAATTATTGGTATCCAATCACAAATGTTCATAAAAAATGACACATGCCCAAATCCCATAGATGTATTCGCCAAGAACACATGATACTGATCAAAAATTAACTGACTGTTCAATGCGTATTTGTAAAGCGATATAAATATGAGTTTTGTAAATTATCGGGTGAGGAAACACAGTGCCCTTAAATTTACAAAAAGTTCATTCCTTTTGCTGCATTCTCCTTGTCTGTATTTCATAAAAACTTTACACCCAAATTTCAGAAATTTTCAGATTTTTACGATTTTGTTCTGCACGAGATATATCAACTTATTTCAGCAGCATTTAAAATTGGGAGATGATTTTTTCAAAACTTGTTTTTTTCTTCTTCAACAAAGCCATCGTAATAGAAGAAAGAATAATCCTACAAATATGATTTTTACACACAAATTTACGTAATCTCCATCGTCTTTTTTTAATCATGGCTACTTTTCTCACTTTCGACAATTAACAATTCCCCGAATTATCCACAACGTCTACAAACGAAAATTCGTCAAAGTTTTTTCTTTCGTGTAATGAAATTTTCGACCCAATCACTGCGATTATCCGAAAAATTTGTTACAAATAGAATTACAATAATATATAATAAATAATAAATAATTCAAAGACACAGAAAACAATTTATATAATAATCTGTCACCAACTAATTAATTTTGACTCACTCACCTGTCTTTCATTATCAATCATCGAATCCTCAATACTCTGCCCCGCTCTTGGTGTATTACTAACTTCATAATTCGTCCCGTCACTCGGAAGTCGATCATAATTCCTACGAGAACGATTAGACGTGCAGGCTCTGGACAATGATGCAGTTGTTTCGAGGCATGAACACATTTTCGGAAACCAATCTGGAATATTCCAAGAATAATCAGAATAAACAAAACTTAAACACGATAATAACAAACATATACCAAGTGGCAGAAGCAAGAGTGGTTGATAGAGATAATTTCCAAATATATAACAAAATATTTAAACATATTTGACTTATATCAATATTAATATTTATATGGTATAAGAAAACAACTGCCAGAAGCAAACATCAATTATATATACGTTTGATCAACATATTTATGCTTATTTATGTCTATTTGCCCCCAATAGAGCCCCTCTTGTGCTCATTATTAATAACTTCATACAATCCGGGCTCGACCAACAGTCTCAACGTGATACGAAAATATTTTTTACGCGGGCCGATGGCCTGGTTTTTTGGCATCATGAAATACAATAATCAAATAAATATGGGGATGATTATGTTAATAATTTTGAGAAATAAGTGAGAGTAGAAAGTGATGTATGATTAGTGTGTGTGGTTATAGTGAGGAACAATATTAACAAAGTACATTCTACAAAACGCAGAAGGTGTTATGGCGGGCTGTACGATAATATTCGTATATATTTTTTTTTTTTTTTTTCATAGCAATATAATATATTGTTAGTAATAATATGGTGTGATAAAGTGAACAGAGTGTGAATAGAGAATGTTAACAATCTGTCATTACCTTATTCTTCATTTCATTATTTAAAATTTCTGAGCAGCAATCATGTTGAAAGCTTACAATGGATCGAGCTAAGCTTTACATACACTTTATATGTTTTCCATAGATAAGCAAATGAACTGCATATAATTACGATTTATAGAAAGAAAAAAATAAATTTTGAATATAAAATAGATACTAAATGTGATTATAAATCAATCAAACTGATCTCCATGGTTGCATAATACAAATCAATTTCACGCAAATTTCATAACTTTTCCGTCCAAATATTGTAAACCTTGCAGTTCATATATATACATACAGACTTGAATTGTATTGTGTACGGAATTTGCGACGCGACCACGTCGCGTCGCGAAGGCCAAGCAAACGCACAGTCACTTGAGCGAAGGAGGTCACAAAAAAAATTATGTCTACGTATTAATCGTAATTTCATTTCAAGGTCAATTCATATATTGCTAACATTTACATTACTTAAATAATATATTTTTATGTGTGTATAGATATTGATTCTGTTATTTTAGATTCGAATACAATATAAATATAATATTTGCAATGTTATATAGATAAGACCATATGTTTTATGTGAAAAATTGTGAACGCTCGATTTGTAATCTCACGTTATCCTCTGTTGGCTATGAAGGGTGGGTACTTGACCAGAAAAAAGCCAAAAGGTCAGATCGTGAATGCGCCCCAGTTCACAATTATCGTACAACGGAACACGTCAAAATTACCTGCCTCACGCTATGTAGAATACAACATTGTTGCATTTCATAAATAAGTATATTCCTCTTTCATGCTGATACAAAAGATGGTATATAATTAAATTGTCATAATAATTTGATGGTAAAATTAAATTAAACGGAAGTTGTTTTAATTACAGGCAAGTTGTTAATGTTGCTATGACAGCCATGAATGATAATAGTTATAGCCAGTTTAATTATTGATAGAATGATAGTAAAAAAGAGCGCATGAGTTTCATGGGAGATTATGAATCGCTTTTATATTAGCTCAGCATTGATGTACATCAATTCGTCATGCTGTTGGTAGATGATGTAATTATTCGTCCATATTTTATGGGCACACATTTCACGTAGTCCTATTGATAATTTCATACATTTTAATAGATTTCAGTATGTGCGATAGAAATGTGACGGTGTTTTTTATTTTACGACAGCTCACAAAGAAGAAGTCTGCCAATTTGATAACTGAAAGTTTTTCAATTTCACCAAAAACGTCAAGTTGTAATTTAAATTCGAATGGATAATTCGTTAGCAAAAAATTATCGCCCACTTTCTGATAAAAAACCGACTAATTCTGACATTGTGAATTGAAACACTTAAATATTATCAAACTTATCGAGTGAAGTTGGGCATTAAATATGGATGTGATAGGTAGCAAATTAACGAAATATTGTGAAAGCCGAACTATTTATTAATATTTCATGAGCCTTTTTTGCCGTTGCTTTCGCACTATGTCAATTCGTTGTCAAAGTCATAAATGAAGTTCACTTTGATCTTGAACTACTTCACACGAAGAAAATAGATAATTCAAAGTATGGTCGATAATGCTTTGATATCATGAATGGAATAAGCTAATCTTGGTCACACTTGACAACCACTTTGGCTCATATCATAACGTTTACTAAATATATAATCAAAGGAAATTACAAATGATGTAAGAATATTTCTCCGATTCCGTTTTCCTAAAAATCTACTGACTGCGTTATCTACGTTAAGGAAAATATTTATCGAATATTTAGTTTAATAGCCAATAAAATGTTATCTCGACTACAGCTGGAATGAATCATTCATTCGTAGGTTAAAAACAAATATGATTCGCATTTAGTTCTTCATTTAATTAGAGTGATAGTGATCGTATCGAGGAAATGTTTATTGATAATCAACAGATATTATCTACATGCAATATGACTGCATTGAAAAAAAAAAGAATGTTACTGGTAAGTTTTATCAATGGTTGATGAGTCACTTATTGTTGTTCGTTGAGAATGCATAAGCATAGGCGTGGAAAAATCGTCAATTTTGGGAAGAAACGATGGATTTTACTATTCGTGATTTGAACTGAGTGAGATAACTACATGACTCATAATTTACTTTTAAGTAACACAGATATTTTAGTTAAATTATATCCATTGACTAAATTTAGTTCCTCGATGTTATTCACATATCATTCATACTATTAAAAAAAAAAAAACATTTGCTTATTTTTATTATTAACCGAAATCTAATTCAAGATCAAGATTCATTTCGAAAATTCTAAACAATTTAAATTTACATTTCTATTCCGTATTTCCCTCGCTGGCCCGTTGATTTTTATTATATAAATAAAATATTGCCAAACCTAAAATGATGGCGATTTACTTGAAAATTTTATCTGTACTTCGTTTAATTATTCTTTATTTAATGTTTTCCATAAATTTCTGAATTATCGCGTAATTTGGCAATTGATATAATATTATAATTTGCGCATGTGACATTATTAATTGTGCTTGCCCTAATATCAAGTGCAGACAAAAAATTCGACACTATTTCAATATACTAAATAATTCTGCAACATCTTTAACCTTCACAGAATTATATTGTATGCTACAGAAATAATTTATGTAATGGTATTCCCAAAACACCATTCGTCGAATTTTTTGTACATCCTTTGTGAAAAACTATACAAATTATAAAAATTTACATTATTTTTATCTTATTCAACAGTTTGTATTCAATTCTAAACAACATTTTTTAATATCACTCTGGATTTCCCTTCGCTCCGTTTATTTTCATGTATTTAAGACTTATTCAAAATTAATCAAACATATCTTCGTGCTTTATATCGTTATCAAATAATATGAAATGAATATTACTCATAACTACTGACACTGTTGTCAAATTGATTATCACCTAGTCTAAACACCTCGACATTGAACTCAAATCGTCGTCTGATGTTCAAAATTTATCAGCACTAAACAAAAATTCGAGTACGTTCGTTCTCAAATAAGTGAAATCTTATCAATTTTACTGCCATGTTTCAGCCCAATATTCATTTAAGCATTCAAGTTCGAATCAACATTGAAAACGTTTTACGATCCGGAATGTACAAAAGAAAATAAAAAACCAACTAAAAATTTTCAGCGATAAAAATTAAAAGATCAATTTGAAATTTGTGTTCAGCTTGAATTTAAAATATATGCTGACACGGTAGTCGTGTGTCTCCCTGGCTCAAGGCCATCGCGAATCACTTTCGAGGCCGTGATTCTCACGAGTCTTGCGTGTCATGCAGACCAATTGCAATATGCAAGAGCAACTGCGGAGAGACAAATCTAAACGAAGAGAAACAACAACGTGTCACTGACACATTCTGTCGTTGCATTGCATTTTATATTTTATTTTTACATCGCGCTCTTCCCCACTCGTTATAAATGACACCTTCTTCAATCTCTGTACTCTCTCACTTACATCCTCTTTCACTTCATATTTCTCTCTCGACCAGTTGCTCGTGGTTGTTGAGACGCCAGTGTGGCGTATATATTTTTCCCTTCTATTTCGAGCCAACCTGTTTCACTTGCAACTATACACTTATTCCTCTCTTTTCCTTCTCATCGCGTTATATCCCCTGACATATATGTGCACAAGTGACTAGTTTCAGAGACGTTAAAATTGTTACATTATATCTGTTGCTATGTTCACTTTATTTTTGTACTATTTCCATGTGTTATGATGTTTTTAAATGTCAAACTAAAAATAAATTATTACTGAAAGGAACATTTGCCGACTTTTCATTTCATTTTTTTCCAGTCATTATTGTTATATTATTATTTTTACTATTTTTTACGTCGTATGGTATGTACGAAATGGTCGTACATATACTTTCAATTGTGTCAATATATCGCACTTGACATATCATCCTGTTATTCTCGATTCGTTAACGGCAATATTAAAATAAAATTATGAATCATAATAACGAAGAATTTCTATTAAAACACAAACACCTGATTATGATTTCATTTATCAATTGGCAAGATTAAATCAATTTTTACCCTTTGGTTTATTTGCCCTTTCAATTACGAGTGTTCATGAAACAAACGAAATTTTGGGGACACTAATCATGGAAATGTTTGAAAAATTTTGGGGGTCATTGTCCTCTGTGTTGTGTATAGAAAAAAGAACAGGTTGTCGGAGTTTGAATAAAATATCAGCATCTGAGATGATAATAAAAAAAGTCAAATAAAAATATTGCATAATAATTCCAAACAGAAGAATAAAAAGTATATGAAGGGAATAATTTCTATTATACTAATATTACATATGGAATTGGAGTGTTGAAAAAAAAAACAATTTATTCTTCTTTTCTATTCCGATTGATTAATCGAAGTGCTCGTTATTGATTGGTCTTCTCCAATTTCGACAATATAACGAACAAATTTTAAATCAATGCTTACGATATCAACCATATCGACTGTTAAATTAATCGCTCGGTTCGTAAAATTCACTACACATTCCATGATTTTTACATTGACCTAATCACGAAGAAATGAGGAACTCAAAATTTCGCAAACGATTTTAGAAAACATGAGAAAGAAATGCTGATTTACATAGTAGAATAACATGGCGATATTTACGTGGTCGTACTATAAAACCCTAAAAATTTACATTAACTTTTTATCATTCGAATTTTCAAAAAATTCATAACATTAACATCACAAATGTCAACATGATGAGAATCACATACTGCTGATATTCTTTATCACAATGTAAAGAATCATTCCCCGAAATGACTTTTCACCCAACAGCTTCACATTTCCCTAATGATTTTGATTTGCATTTCACTTCGACCACAGTCTTTTTTGCTTATACTATATCACAATTTTTTTTATCACTCATGACAAACGATAGTTGCAAACAAATATATGTACGTACATAACTAAGGGACATAAAAAGCCGACACGGTGCCACGCTCGCAACAGATATTCACACAAATTCCCAAGCACACGCTCACTGAAACAGTGAAAATTGATATAAGCCACGCAGTAGTGTTTATTACAGTAATTGCCATGAACTCGGCAGGCGATATAGGTATGCTAATTTTTACGAGCCCACAAAATGGCGCATATATTTTTGCCAAACGCAAAGTTTGCTTCACGTAGCACATCAACACCGCACGCTAATATTTCCGGTATACACATAGAATAGCCATACATGTATGAACATTAAAATATCTATGTATAACTACACACATTCATTCTTGACAAATAGCAAATGTCCAAGTAGTCCCACGGCAGAATCACGCAGAGTCCAATACAAATACATGATCGCCATGTTAAAATACGTTCTGTTGCAAACACTTTACCATGTTCAAGCACAATCTCAGCTCATATATTATAAAATTGTGCTCATGGGGTCTTGGCGAGCGGCTTTTTTTAATCTCTAACCGTCAAAATTTTATATATGTACGTGAATATTTTATGTATGAAAATTTTTTTGTATTGATCTACCGACGTGATATCTCTTGATGCGCCGCATCTCAATCATTCATTTCCTTTCATTGGGCGCCAGCGAGCACATGTTGTTATAGATAGGGAAGAGTTGGGTGAAATGTGGCCCCTGCAGCAAAACTACAGACACGCAAGAGAAAAATTATCGAACGATGAAAAATGAATTTTTGTTTTCTATTTTTATGGTTGTTGTTTTCATTTTTTACATATAGCCATTGACTATGATAACAATTTGCAATTGTGTTGTATTCGTTTAAAGTTGATTGTATTTTTCCGCTGTGAGATTTCTTGTTGCAATGAAATGTTTCAATTTTTTGTCACAAACGATTTTCTCTTTCGTAGTATTGGTTCATCATTCGACATTTTGAAATAATCATTACTGTATTTCGTAACTATTCAATGCAATGGAGCAATTTTTCTTCACCTGAAGTGTCTGGAATATCCTCACGTGTTATACAATTTGAAAAAAAATTAAAATTAGAATACGAACAAGGGGGAAATGTCCAAACGACCAAGTCGACTATTAAAAAAATACTCTAAAAATTCCAGTGTTTCTGAAATATATTTTCAAGCAAAGATTTCGAGAATTGCTGACGAGTGATAAAAAAATACAATCAAGACAAACGAAGACAACTTTAACCCATGAATAAATTTTCTTTCACTGCAGTTATGTAAGGACTTGCATTTCATCAATGAAATCCTAGAATAAATGAGTAAGAACTCATGAAAAAAGTACAGAACGCAGAAAATCATACTCAAATTTACAGATGAAAAATACAACATAACTGCGAAAAAAACTGTATTGGATAGGAAAAATAATAAAACTTCAAAAATATTTTGTATACTGTGTCATAAATCCAGCCATCGATCTCGCTACTTTTACTAATAATATTGTGACGTTCGTTCGTAATATCATAAACTTAACAGAATATTATGGTTAACTTAACAGAATATTATGGTATCTTCAAAATATTTTCGTTCAGATATTCTTCATATTCGTTTTTCAAAACATAATACACCTGTTGTATTTCTCCTCCGACCGTTCGCATTATTTGCTAACTTTCATTTTGTCTAAATTCGAGTCTGCCGTTCTCTCTATACAACAAATATTTCCCATCCTGATTTTTTTACCAAAGTTCAGTTCTAGCATTCAAGTTCATCTACACACCATCAGTAACTAACGAAAAAGAAAAAAAAAATAAGAATAAAAAAAAACACAAAAACTGCTTGTAGGAATTAAACTTCATTCTACCGCCATTTCACTAATCCCTCACCCACAAACACGTGATGAAATATAATAGTGTGAATGCAAAATAATTCAAGCCCACGGGCTAAAAAAAATTATGTTGTGTTGTTTTTTTTTTCATATTTAAAATTTAATCTCCGTCATTTTTCTTTCATTTTATTTATTGTTCCATCATTTTTTTAATCTCTTTCTTTTGTTTCATACTCTCTATATATCAACTATCTCTTTCATTCTCTTAAGGAGTAATAACTTCCGTGGATGACGACGCAATTTGGTTGGGTAGAAACTGGGCGCGCTCGCTCCTCCCCCGAGTACACGTATTATATCCCGGTACGTCGTAAAAATTTAGCACCGATAATTGCTGGATACACGATACCGACCCACAGGCCTTCCACCAACTTCCCATTCTCTTCGTCTGCGTTCATACATTCATACATACATATAATATATATATAAGGTATCTATACACATACATAATCTATAGATATATATTTTTTTACAAACTATATTTCGAATTTTACCGTAGCCATGTTGCCAATAAAAAAAAAGAAAAAATTTTGAGCAAGTAATTATTTGGTACATTTATAGTTCATCGCAAAAAACAAAGGCCAACACAAAATCATTCTCATTTTGTATTCATTGGCAAAAGAGAATATTTTTTCGCGAGACTTGTTTCATACTTGAAAAAAAAATTTAAAAGTTCATCTTTATTTTAGATTTATATTCGAATTTTTCTGAAAATTGAAACTGTTCCGATTGAAGTTTTGTTAAAATAGTGATGGGATAAAGAAATTTTATTTGACTGTGAATTTTGTGTGAAGAAGTAGAGTAAATCCAAGAGAGCATTTATGTGGAAAAAAGTGCTGACATAATATCGTGAGCGATTGATTTAATATTTAATCGTAGAATTGAATCATTTCATCTTCAAAATAGGAATAAATTGATCATGCATCTCAAACAAGCCTATTTATCATTAAAATGGTGGACATCATAGTCGAAATATTGTAATTTTACGTTACAAAAGACACATTCTTGCATTGGAAATTCCCAAAACTTTTATTCCTACACCTGACATCAATTCATTTTTCATCAAAACATTCATTCAACATTTATACATCGCTAGTCAAATAATAAATTATCAAAATTCTTCGAATTATAACTGCACTCATCTTCATTCTTAATTCCCCCGTTTTTTTTTTTCCCCCCATTTTTTTTTCTCTCTACTGGTCCTACGTTAATACTAACGACGGACGTGACGAGAGAAAAACGTGCGGCCTTAATTGCTTGACATCGTGCGCTGCAAAATAATTTTTGCATACAAATCTAGACTACCACAGATATATATTTATATATAAATATAACTATATATACCGCATAAACTGTACCTGTTACAAAGTACGAAGTAGAAGCCCCGTAATGTGCAGCCAGTTAGAACAAACAGAGAGAGAGTAAAAGAGTGAGATAGAAAATTAGCTAACGTCGCAGACTCGCGCCATCAGCCTTGGCCTACTCTCCTCATCTATACCAATACCACCTAGATATTCTTCTCGCCGTTATACATACAATGTTTTCTGTCTTCCTCACAATTTCTTCAAAGTGTTTCATTTCTCCCTTCCCGCTTTTTTTTTTCCCTTCCTATTCCTTTTTCACTTACCTCATGGTTCTATATGATGTATTATCTACTAAGCGAAAGCAATTTCAGGCTTCCGCATGATGAAATAAAAACCTACTCCGATTCACAAATGACACTAATACTTTAAATATTTTTCTTCGAAATTTTTAATGTGTTAAAACAATTTGTGTTTAATTACTAACTTTTAATCAACAGTTGTGATATTGTCAGAGGTTATGCTAGCGGAATCGAAAATTGGGATTCGAAATATCATTAACATTTGGAGAAACACAAAAAAGCTGTATGAAAATGCCAACATCTTTAATAGATTGTACGCAATTTTTTCAGTATGATGTAAATCAAGTTGAAGAAGAAAATGAAGAAAAAAAAAAAAAAAAAACCTCCTCGACCGATTCATTTTAGTTGGACGTTTGTAGTTGCGTGATTTTAATCCACTCTTCTCAAAGAAAAATTAGTTCCTTCCTTTCGGTTTTTTTTCTTATTTCTAAATTAGGATGTCATAAATTTTCATCATCAAAATTGTTATTTTTCTTACAAACCGAATAATTCATACGTTCTTTCTTCATTTAATGTTATAATTTTATAGAGATTGGAGACAATAGAATTATATGGAAATCAAAAATTTTCTTTCTGTTCTATTGAGAGTTAGAAGCACAATATTACTTATCAATTCACAACTTTTGTCGCGAGTCACAAACGCCATTCTACATAAACTTGATGTGCAAAGCAATATTCTCCTTCTAGTTTTGTCTTGTTCATATATATGTGATGAATAAACTTTAAAGTTTGGAAAGAAATCAGATTTGCCTGTGAACCGAAGAAAATTCGTAAAAGCCATTCAATTACAAGCGTTATAAACAAGTCATCGCTCTGAATCTATTACCTCCAATTTTCTATCCATATTCCAATATTTATATCCTTTTATGAAGTAGAGGGAAATTTGCTCGAAAAATTTTAAACTGAAAAGTAATTGGATATTTGAAATGGAACATGTATTGTACAACATGGGTGCGACTGAGTTTTCTGTAAAAATAGATGTCAAAGTTCATAAAAACAAAAGAAATATATATAAATATGGAAAAATCAAGTAGTCGGTTCAAGTGAATCTCGTTGAAATTTTAAAAGTGAACACGAGAATTGCATCATCTCATGATGCTACTTGAGTTATAATATTGATTTCCTGATTCTCTTGCAAGAGGGATGAATATTTGATTGTTCCATAAATCCGTTTATTAATGTAATATTCATGGAATTGTGCTGAACTTTTATATTTAGTTTTGATATGGGTCAAAAAATCCTTAAGCACATTTTACATATAAATTTTTTTCTAACATCCAAATTAAGATTTATTTATATTTATTTTCCATCACATTTTTCAATGAATCTTATGGGTTTGTTTGCATGTTTTATCTCATATTCTTTTTTTCCCCGAGTGATTTTTTCAATCAACACAGCATCACAAGTTGTGGAGGGATAAAGCTGTATAAATAAACTTTCTTTATTCTTGACGCTGCTAAGAGGATTAAGGATGTAAAAAGCATACATAAGGGCTCAAAATAAAAATGATATACACCGACATAGAATACCGCATAAACATTTGACTTCAGGAAAGAATGAAAAGAATAAAAAACGAAAGAGAATAATAACATAAACAAAAAAATATTTACATAACAATAAATTCATATGAGTTTATATGAAATTACTGTTGGTTGATGACTAAATAATAAATAAATATATGTCGACTGTGAGGCATCGGTCAATTATTTTATTTAACTCTTTCTCCTCCATTCTCCATTGTGAAATCTTCCTGATTGACTAACATTCTTTCAGTATACGCGTTCCAATCGATCCTTAAATGGTATACGGTAACATAAAGATGCGGTCCGAAAAATTGGGTCTCTCTATGTTTCTCTTTCTTTTCGTATGTATCACTCGTCCCCAAGTAGGTGGCCATCACGATCAGAAAATCCATCCACGGACCTTTAGTCGACATAGCTCATCGGTAACCACAAACAACTTGGACGAAGATATAACAAGAACAAGGAAATAATAAATCAATATGTAAATATCCGATACTGGAAAAAAAGAATAAGTAAAACGATGATGTAATAATATTATTTACAAATCTTATATAACATTTTATATAGCTCTTTGACATCCAATCATTTTTTATAGCACAATCTAAGACTTCTAAAAATTACAATGCATTCAAATAGAAAAGTGAGAAAATAGAAACGCAGAGACCATAAACATTCTCTTTCTAATATTATAATAAAAAAACGTAGCTATAATGCTTAAAGATCATATTCTTTTGTAGTACAGGTTTACAGATGTTGCTCATCTGATAGAGACGCTATTTATGTCCCACCATTCTGAATATTGTTTTGCTAATTTTTTTACATTCGTCGATGCCCTGACGTTATGGGTTAACTATGAAACGTAATCAATAGCGCTTCTATTCTCTATCGAAAAAACTCTATAACCAGAGTCTTGAATATCCTTCTTTTTCTATCGCATGATGTGATAACATCCGAAAGCAAAGCAGTTGAAAAATCACCGATAATCTTCACAGGCTTGTGAAGATACTGATCACAAATCTCTAAACAAAGTTTGAAAACTTAATAAGACGATCTTAATATGACGGTCTGGAATTAAAAATACTCTGCGGATCTGTATAAAATCGAATGTCATATTCTCAATATTTAAATGTCGATTTCAGGTGTGGAATCAACGACCCAATAAATCTCAACACTCAAGTTCATATTAGAATCGAATCGATAAAATACTTCCATGAACAACACATAAATATGAAATGAGAGCGAGAATGGGGGAGCACGCAGAGGTGAATGAACTGAGGTCGTCTTCGACATCCGTAGCTTGTAGTATTCTTGAAAATGTTGACAGCGATTATAAACGCAAGGAGAAAAACAGAGAAGGCGAATAGAGAAAAGGAGGAGTATAAACAAGGAAAAACCACATGGCGTCGATTGTACCCATAAAACTTGAGGAAAGCCCACGGCATTGTTGACATTCCATACGCACCATTCTAAACATATACGGTACATGTATACATGTACAGATACTTGGTGGTTGGAGCCTGTCAACCAGTTCGATCTCGACACTGAACTAACGATGACTCTCAGTGTTCGTGTGTCCATAGAAGCTGGCGGGTTGCGATGCGCTCTGACATATTTCTGGACGGTCCAGCGCAGCAGTAGACATACAAAGTATATGCGTGTTCAATGTACTCTATGTATAAAGCATGAAAGGGGATCGATATTTTATACTCTTATTGCTCAACTCCTGTTATCTGCAAACATTCCTGCGTATGTAATTCGATTATGGAAATATTATAATAGTTCGTAATTCGAAGACTTTTTTTATCGAAGATAGAGAAAATTAGCAAATCACATTTGTCAACATCAATGACAAATATTCTTTTTTTTTTCTACATGTTCATGCCAGGTTGTGATTATTGATAAAGCTAATATTCTTCACGGGGCCAGTCTCTTAAGGGGCCATACCAGTGTGAAATTCTCAAAAAATGGATTTTTTTGCATTTTCGGAAAGTTTATACTTTGAAGAATATTCTGTGGAAATCCGAAGGTCCTATCTCTAATACTCTCCAAATGGCAGCCTTCTGAAAAGCGGAAAAATCCAAGAAGTGGAAAAGATTTCTAAACAGCATAGATATCGGTTTTCTTCATGGTTGAACGGAACTTTGATACAATATCCCCTCAATGTTAAAGCAAACGAAAATTGTCGAGATTTTTCTCTCGGAATTTAATTTAGAACATTTGACTTCAGTATTATCAACACAATGAGAGAATCGAATCGTTTTTTCGATTTTGTTGAGCAATACACAGTTGGAATTTTATCCAGGAATCCGAACGCTCGGTGGGATAGGAATACATCGAAATGACTATTGTCTAAACCAAGAAGGATTATCCTGCCAACTTTGAATGTATCTTTTTTTCAACGAAACTATTTCAATAAATCAACGGTATATCTTCAAATGTAATACGACAACGCTGAAATTTGCAGAAATTATGTAAAAGATTTGTGTAATATGGATACATAGATGGTTGAAACCGAATTTTGAAAATAAAAAATATCTGATGTCCTTGCAGGGACAGAAAAAGTTGATGAAGAATTTAAAGAGAATTGAATCCACTTTCATGCATGTAAAAAGATTTTAGTTCTGCTATGATATTTTCATAGTTTAAATCAATGTTAATAAATCTGGTTAATAGTACATGAAATAAATTGGAAGTTGGTGAAACGTTGATTTATGAAATTCCGCGTGTAGCAAAAATTATTACTCGCTCACTTGATTAAAACTACTGACATTTTGAAATTCACGAAAAATTCGAGTTTTCCCCTTCGAAACATCAAAGTACATTAAATGTTTACTTTTCAATTTCAGAATCGTTTTGAAATAACACCCCGACGGTGAAGGTAAATTACAGTTACGCTGAAAAATATGGACGTGACAGCACATACAATTGATGTTTCACCACACGTATAGCATGAAAAAACTGCGCTTGTTCATCACGCAATTAACGAGAGGATTGGATTTGAAATCGGAAAAAATTTGATGTTTACAGTAAAAGACCAACGCAATTACAGTTTAAAATTGTTATCGAATCAAAATTTATGTACAGATAAAACACATTGAAATCCACTTCTTTCGTTAATAAACATCTGGGAGATATTGCAAAAAGTTGTATTGAGTATGTTCATTACACAAATGTTTCTTGAATATAAGAAAGCAATTAATTTTGTAAAATCTTCAGATTTACCGAAATGGTCCCTAATTTTAACTGACCCCATTTACCTAAATAAGCGAACTTTCATTTGTCAACTTCAAACAATTTTCCTGATCGATAACAGCCATGACCCGAAAGAAAACAATACAATTCACATGATTCTAAATAAAAAAATTCAATATCTTACAGCCATTCCCCTATTTAAACTACAAAAATATAATGTTCAATATTTCATGAATTCACGACGCATGGAAACGAAAAATTATCAATCCCAACAATGAAGGCGGCAACTCTCCCATTCGTTCTCGAACCACTTTCTTGTCTGTTCTTCGTATTACTGACGAGACGGGATTTTCAGACGGTCCTACATTCGTTTCTCTACCCAATTTCATCAAAGGTTCCCGAGATATCGTACACATCACAAAGCTTCTTATAAAAAAAAAGGGTTCACCGGAGAATAGATGAAGCGCCGCTATCCCTTCGTTCTTTTCCATTAAAATTCAACAATCTGTATCTTAAGCAATGTACTGAAATATGAAAAGAAGAACCTGATCCATATGATGTATAGTCCCACAAAAAGCAAAAAACCATGCCCCTAAAAAAAAACCATTTTTCCCCCACGCCGTGATTAGGTATATTTCCTCATCACTAGAGAACAAACTTTATCTCCTCTCTCAGAAGATTAGAATCTAAAACTGAGCCTCAATGTGCTATAATATCATTCGCATCATTCAGCTTAATATTCAAAACTGGCTCAGAATATTTCTGAAATAATATTGAGAAAAAATATCAACTAAATTTCCCATACTATATTTCCCTGTATCACTAATTCCAAAAGACGACGATTTATCCCCAAACTGAATCCTCCCGATTTATAAAAAGAGTATTACCAATAAACTACTCTGATATTTCTCCATACAAATATATATTCATTGGAAAAATGGATATTTACATGTATCCCACCATCCATATCAGCACAGCAATATCTTCACAAACTGAATCTTATAAACCCAACGTTACAAAAAACTTGAAAACCTCAAGATGAATATAAATATATTATTTTTGCATGTTAAATCATGTCGAGTGAATTACAATTCAATCCAGAATCACTGATACTTAATTCCATAATATAGAGAGAAAGAGATGCAGAAAATCCACTTTCAATACTTGTTCATGATTTTTCTTCAATACATATTCATGTCTACATACACCCATGGAATGATAAGTTGATAGCGGTGTATACATGGGATCAAGTGATTGGAGTTTGCATAAATAAAGTGCTACATTGTATATATACGATCAGTAGGTGTATAATCATGAACCATAACATAATATCACTGACAGCCGATCTGTTGGGGAGAGAGAAGAGAGAAGAGAGTATAACCACAAGAGAGCGTTTGCCATCGATGAATCGCCTCGTTATTTCGCCTCGTTTGACCCACTGACGTGACTCATTACTCTGTGTGTGACCACCACTATTCCGCATCAATTTTAATACATGCATTTTCTCTGCTCTTCCTATATGCTCTACATGTGTTGTTCGAGCTTTAGCATCATTGGCGGCCAGTGTATACATATATCAACTCTATGAGAATTGTTTAGCCATAAATATATAGATATAAACGAATAGTTGAATGCCAGTGCCAAGAGCTATTCAAGCATTTCCGTTTCAAGATAATCGCCTATCTCGAATCTTAAAATAAGGGCATCGGCTCAAGACTTATATCGTGCCTGGATCTATTTATGAGAGGGTTTATATATATCCACCCCCATTCACCTCATTTCAAGGCAATTTCGTTCCCTCTATTTTTTTTTTCATATATATTTATTGTTGTACTCTAGTTGGAAAAGAAAAGAATATAGAAAAACATAAATGTATTATATATTGATCGAGAAAATTTGAAGTTCATGGACATATATGCCTTCACGAAGTATGACATTTCCAACAGATACTATACACAGGTACTTATTGTTTTGTATAACGTAGAAGTGACATTATACAAATACTCTTGAACGAAGAAAAATGAGCGGGAAGTTTCAATTTCATAAATAGTGCATGAAGGAATAGTGCACAACGATGACAATAATGATTAAATTTTACCGAAAATTATAATTATTTTGGTAAATATACAAAGGGCTAAAGGAGAAATACAATTTAAATATATTTCTCAAATAATAATGAAGAATATCCCAAGAATTTCATTATTTTGGTACTAATATTTTGCATGAAGGTATAGTATAGATTGAGGAATGTACGAAAAAATTGGTGATTTTAGCAAATTATCATTAGTCTTCCATACAGTTTCAATTTTAATATTCATCAAGCAGTAAAAGTATTAATAATTAACTGCAATATACTTTGTGTTTAAGACATTTTCAGGGAACTAGTGAATAATGTTGCATAACTTCTGGCATTAGTTTTCTACCGAAATCAGATTTTTCCTCTTATAGTGATTCGGATATTATTAACAATATTTCATTCTCTTCATTCCCTCCACTATTGAGGTAAACGACGTTATCTTAATAACATTCTAACGACGGTTTCAATTTTGTTTTTTTCCATTTTTCACATAAATTTATGCAAACGACTATTTCATACCATTAAGAGCATCACTGATGTTTCAGATGAATGAAAAATATCCTGGAATGTATGAAGAAATAAATTTTAATAAATAAATAATGAGATTGAAATGAAAAATTGTCTTTCCTCATAGCAATATTTTACCTGATACTATTCTCACAATTCTTAAAAAAATTCACTTTGTTTTTCACTAAACCTCCAATCATTATTGATAATTTTATTGCTTCCTATAATTTACCAAATATCCATTCATGACAATACACAAGTTTAACAATATCCTTTATGATGTGCCACATGCATTGAACCTTCAACTAGACCTTCCATCAGATACATCAACTCTTAAAAAGAAAAACCAAGTCGTGAATTGATGAATAAAATACTTTCCCTTGATGAATAAAATACTCATTTATCAGAGCACTTGAGTCAATAAATATGAGTGATAATTCCAGATAAACGATGAAAATTGAATGATTCAATTGCACTGTTAGTCAAACGGTCTTCATAACTATCAATTCCACCGTAACCTAGTGAAACGTCCTAGCTTCATTCTATCTAATACAATCTCACTTCATTACCATATTTATGTTGAATAGTTTATCATGTAAGCATTCCTATAAATTCAAACATTGCAGTATCGATATTCCAAGAAAAGAAAAAAAAAAATAAAGGGAAAATAGCACGCTAACATATATCATTTATACTTATAAGACGAACTCTCTCGTACGTCAGTTCGAGTGACGCATTGCTCAGTTCGCATGGCACATACAGCGCACATATATGCGTATTCATGTACGAGAAAGATGAGGGAAAATTGTGTGTCTCATCACGATAAAATAAACATCACCATAAGTTTCTTATATAAAATATAACTCGGAGGCATAAACAGTGGTATACAATTTCCATATTTGAATTTAGATAAAGAAAAATAATAAACATAAAAAACCTCATCTTGGAAATTAAATTATCAATTAATCAGAATAAAAGTATAGAGTGAAAGAGGGGTGAAGAGAGAATACGTAATCAAGAAAGAGAAGTTGAGAAAATGAGAGAAATATTGAAAATCGTATGTATAAATTTAATCAGGTAATAAATTCATATTAAGAAAACTATTAGACAATTACATTGGCATAATGTAAAATATGAAGCAAAAACGTGTATGTAAATAAGATCTCTGTCTCTTTCTCTATATATATATATTATCTATATTACTTGCAGTACATTTCTTTTCTCGCACGTTTTGGAATTTTCATTACTACATTTCACACCATACAAGTTACAACAATCTTTTATTCAATATGATGAAGAAACGTAGGTCATGGACAGGACTATGAGCAACGTTGAAGCAGCATCGTCATCATTCTCGGAATATATCCGCAATGCGGTATCACTCAATACCATACAATCAATTATTCACTTGGCAAACTATTGACAGCAGTGTTCGACAAATTCGGAGAATAAAAGTGTAATTATATACACGCCACCATTAAGTACATTTAACATTTAATCGAGAACGAATGATTTAATAAGTTGTTAATAATTTTACACTACGATATTGATGATGACAAAAATAAAATGAATATGAAGAATTTATATACAAATGGATTGACGGGAGATAAAATGTTAGAACAAGGAAAAAATAAATATGTTGTGATGCATAGAAATAATTTAGTTTTATCGTCCGACTTGTAACTTATATAAATAGAATTGTTAAATTGGCCCCGTATTGTTTTCGCGCAAACGCCTACGTTCATTCATTCGACCCGCGTGCACAGGAGAGCTGAACCTCATTGTTTTCAAGATATGAACCAATGAGAAGGAGTGAGTAAGAGCAATGGAGATTAACGACGTTGATGTTTGCATACATTCACATTTATATTTCTACACATCTGTGTGCCATTCTGAGAACTTGTGGAAAAACAATTTATCATACAAATATAAATATTTACATTGACATTAACGTTCTCTCTATTATTTCATTTATATTCCCGTGTTTTTCAGGCCTCAATTTTTCTTCCTTCCCTTTTTTTCATGTTTTATAGTCTTTGACTCTCGAATAATAGAAAAAGTTAATTAACGCATGATCTATAAGAATGAAGATGTGATGAACATGTCTTAATGCCAAATTAATTCTCTTGTAGAATTATTACTTGCATTTTGTTTATTTTTCAGGGAAATTGAGGGATGAAAAGAGAAGGAAAAAAGCAAACGATAGTTTGAACACATATCCAGATTATAGTAGGAACCATTTGATGGTGCTTCGAATTATGAGACATCAAGATAATTTTTCATGGAAATCATCACTTTTTATTTTATCTTCTGAATGTGCAACATTATTTAACAGTTACTTCGATATTAGTTATCAAATGTATGAAAACGTGACAAATTAGAGACTTTTAGACATTTAGAGACTTCAAAAGTATTCTGAAAAATTTCTCATAAACTAAATCAAAATATCTAGAAAATTGTCATAACAATACTTATTATTCATCACATATTCTCGCGTTTTTTTAAATAGCAATGTTTTTCATCTGTGAAACTCTTAACACAAGTAAAGTTCATTCATTCACTTGAATATGAATTTGATATACAAATATCCAATACTAATTAAGACACCAAATTTACAGCAGAATAAGTGAACAAAACAGATATTCTCTGAGCGTCGGGAAAGTCACAGAACTTATGCTCAATCTGAAATGCTTCACTCGTTCCAGAGGATACATATAGAGAATTACTATATTAGATTAAAATAATAATCCAACTGATGTGAAATGTTATAAAATGTATAAGATATCTAATAATGAATCTAACTATTTTCATAAATAACCTCGTAATTCTCATTCATTATTTGGACAATGAAAAAAAAGTTATCAAGACCAAAAACTTCCCATTCCTTGATATGATGCGCAAACTTCGTTACCCTATACTAAAGTGATTTTCCCAAAATTGATACCACACAAATTCTTCAAGTATTTTTATTACATTTTCGGAACATATTGTTAAAATTATATTCGTTACACAGCTTATTGTATTTTTTACTGAAGATGTTCAATACTATGATGGAGAGGCTGGTACCTCTACAATGTGATTTTAACCAATATTGACGCATCAGCTCGTTGAGGAATTTGTGAAAAAATTAATGCTATGATGTTTATATCCATAAATACTCATTTACTAATTGTACTCATCACTATTAGACCACTCGACAATTTCAACTTTGTTGATGTATGGAATTGAATGAAATTATCAATTTACGTCAAATATTCTATTGACTGCTATCACAGAGATGGCAAGAATGAATTGAAACACCTTCTAGACTATAAACTGTACCTTTGATTAATGTGTGTCAAGATCGCACAGACCCTCTTGCAACATTCGAAACCAAGATATGGAGAATTTCACACTATTGTGGTACTAATTAATTACTATAGTTTTATTTGCTCAGAATGGTTGAGATTCACAATTGATATTTATTTGTCTTTATCACAACGAGTTTACCGGCTATATTATAAGTTTCTTATCCAATGTATGTACTGTTTTCAAAATAAATATTTATTTACTATTGTCAGAATGAGTTTTTGAGATATTTCTTAAATTCATCATCTGCCCACTGATCTAATGTTGAAGTACAGATTTGGTTACCATTATCACTAAAAATCTGCTGGTTATTTTTCAAGTTCTGAACCACGGCAATTGTCGATGGTCGGCGTGAATATCTACTCGCCCTGGGCTAAATGAATTCGGCGTTTATCCTGAGATTTTCTCAATCCTGTAAAAACGAATTCGCAATATCGAAAATGCTAAATCTAAACCAATAAGTTTATCACCCCAAAAACTATCAAATTTTGACTGTGATAAAGATGATTAAATTATGAGGATGAATTTAGTTTCCAAATTGAGAAAAATGATGCTTCAATTACAGAACATGAACTATCGAATGAGATGAATGTCTCAGTTAGGATTCAAGTAATTACTGTTATTCTATAATAGTAGTTGCTCGTTCGAATTTCCTATATGAGAATGAGTTGATACTTACGGAACAAAACGTTCCTAAAATTTAAAAGACGCAAGCAGTCCAAAAAAAAACGTTTTCCAAATTACTGTTGGCACATTCATAGACCAACAAATTAGTAACAAAATTTAGCGCATTGGTTTTCAGAAATATTGAATTTTTAGTATTGCTCATCCCAATTTGACGTCGTGCTTGCATGTTCTCTGATTCATTGATAACGGCTGGTACATAAACTTCTAACTATAGCAGCTAATTAGCAACAACCATCAATAAATTCTCCATAGGTCTGAATCTGAATTTTACAAAATGGCCTAACGTGATCTTGACACAAGTCTTAAATTGTCTAACCCATTTATAGCCATGGAGATCCGTTGTGATATATATATTCAAACTCCATCTAAAATTTTATTGATTCACAAAACAAAAAATTTCAACACAGAAAATAAAAACTCTACTTCAAAATCTAGTCTCTACCATTCATTTGCTCAATCATGAAAAACTATCTAGTTAAAAAACCAAATTATGTTATATAATAAATTAATTGAGCCAATTTCTACACCGTAACCCAAAAGGATTAATCTATACAAATAATAATAGCACACAATTGTCATTGAATCATACTAAATTTAGAAAAAAAAAACACTCCGCGGAAATTCCCATAGAATCGGATGGAGTGATAACAGGTAAATGTACAAACATATAAATAATTGGATATCATCAACAAAGAGTACATGCCAGGATATTTTATAACGTGCATCGATGGAAATTCTGGTTTAGCTGTGCTCGAAAGTTTCGTACAGTTCACCATAAACCATCATTTTGTTATCATCATTATTTTGTTTCATCACATTTATACATCATTAGTCATATCAATAATAAATGCCACAAAAACCATTTTTTCATTTATATTGTGTCCTAATTAATGTTAAAATTAAAAACAGTGATTATAATTGTGTATATGGGGACATGAACATTATTAATAATCAGTACGTGTTCAGCCAATTGAGAGATTAATTGAAGCACCGTGATACACATGTTCCTTCATTATTCATATACATTTGTCTCAATACGTTGTGCTTCTGAAAATTGAATTTTCCTATTCCAATAATTGTTAATTATAATTACCATAAAAATTATCTTAAAAAAAAAATGACTAAACAACAAATACTCAAACAATTAGTGCATAAATTGGTGTCGCTACACATAAAAAATGTATGTCAATATCTGAAAAAATAATCAAAAAGAGAAGAAAAAACAAAACAAAGGTAAGTGAAACATTTTTGGACATGTAGAATAAATATTTGAATCATCAGAGGATTTATGCATACACGCAATTCGGTATATTGCATCATCATCATTCCGAATGGCAAAGCCTTTGTAAAGACACTTGACGAACGGACACACGATGGTACAAGCCTCCAATAACGAGACACTCGCGGAATAAATATTTATAAAGCGAATATATACACAATTCGAGTGTGTCATTGTGTATTGTGAGGGGTTACAATCCAACAGCTATCCCGTGCGTGCATTTCTGTCGATTGCTAAATATATAAAAAAAAAAAAAAATATATATATATCCCGTCAAATAAACCAAAACAAAAAATGAAATAAGAACAAAATCAAACATTTTTTTTCTTCATAGAAGAGTAAATAAATCTCGTGTAATATATATCAAACTGAATGTGCGTGCACATATAAATGGATGATTGCGTCAATGTCAATGTGACATCGTGCGAAATTGGACAAATGAGTTCTATTTATTCCCTCGTTCCATCCCCTCCTCTCTCCATCCATAAAATTTTCAATGGCACTATAAATATTCAATGATAGAGAATTGTGGATAGATAATATGCGATATTCTACGAGTATTAAAAATGTGAATGAGTAAATATCTATTAGATCAAACCATGTATGATGATAATGATAGCTTTACAAGTATATAATATATATATTTATATAATATTATCACAGTTGTAGACCTACATGGAAAAATAAGTTTAAAATAAAAATATAATTTCCATCATAAATACTTACGATGATGCGTTGGATAAGTGTTGTTGTTATTTGATAATAGTCTGTAATCCATGTTGTATTGCTCCCACCAAGATACACACTATCGTCGAATAAATTTGTCAACAGACGCGATCATATAATATATTGTCTTTATGTATTGATATGTATTTATTTTTTTTTCTCTTTTGCCCAATCATCAACGGTAATAAAACTCCGGGCAAGATATTATACGGCATACATCCATGAATAAATGCACGCGCACCAATAGAAAGGATCGATCGATAGTTCACTATGATACACCGATGTGACTATCAGCACACATTATCAATTGTATCATATGACACACGTTAATCCTAACGTTCACACTTTTCATTTGCGATCACTTATTTTTTATCCATCAACATCAACTGAAATTATGCAAATCAATTTTTATTTTTATTTTCATATTTCGAAACATTTTTAATTATTCATCATTGGCTTTTATATTTTATTCAATAATTATGACACCTCGAAGCACTTTTTGTGCTTATATAATCAAATATATCACGTATTTCCTTCGTATCATCATTCCCTTTTCTTTACAGAGTTGAAAAGAAAATAAACTGATTTTATAAAAGATATTCTAGAAGTTACATCAGTTGGATATCTTCATTTATTCTGCTCATTTATACGACAAACCTTCAACCTGAATTTTTCTAAACGCAAATTTATCATTCATTTAATCTATTTATTGAGAATTACTCAACGAAGGAATAGTGTCTTTATGCGTTCTAATAAACTTGTAAGAAACGATGAAACACAATGATTGAAAGCAAAACTACGAATCTCTAAATTCCAAACCATCCTGATAATTTGAAAACGGTGAATAAAAATTCACAAATCATTCCAATTCTAAAACAGAATATCCCAAATTCATGTTCCAATCAAATAATATCTACATCAATTCCATCAACATATTTATCCTCAATACATCACCGCAAATAGAAATAACAAAAAAAGGATCCAGTTACAAACACGTCCAGTTGTCGAGAAGTACCACTGAACAATCCTATCCTAAATCAAAAATCTCCACACAAATATTACCCAACCTCTAATAAAAAAAAATTGTCTCAAACATCCACCTGGGAAAAAATGATAAAAAAAATCCATCATTACTCAGTCAGATCTATCCCCTTTAACAAATTATCCACCATATAAAGTATAAAAAAATCAGAATACCACTATGTGTTTTACAATTGATCGACTTTGCCGCATACACAAACGATACAACATACGATGCGGCGCTCACCCTCTCGATAATTATCGTTCACAACAGTCATACCAATACATATATAAACATACATATGGCGCACGTATGGCTATATAAGAGATTTGCCCTATACTCCTCACTCACCTATATACACATAAACAACACACGGCGGCATGTTTTCGATTTTGTAGTACCACTTGCATGCTTCTCAACGTATGCACTCTGTACCCACAACATATCTTGTTCCCTCTCCCCTTCGACCCCCCATTTGCTGCCGCTCCCCATGCTATAATCACAACAGACCATATATATATAAGCTGAGGGACCACACTGCGTGAATTGCCCCTTTCTCTCTAATGCTTATATGTCTTCTCTTTTCTTTCTTTTTCGACTTGGCTTCCCTTTCACTTGCTCACTTGCTCTCACATCTATCTGTTTGTTGGTTTCTTTGTCTCTCTAGTCATTCGGCATTTGTTATGTGGGCCCTGGTGAATATGAAGAACACAATAACGAATAGAGAGACAGACAAGCTGAGTATAGACGAAAAAAATAACCTGTACATGATTGGGTGGATATATACGTATATATAATATGGGTGGAATCGCGTAACAAAAGCCGCCGCTGTAGACTGCAAACGAACGGGTAGGTCCTTGTTACGACGAATGAACAAGCGACTTGTTCGCGCCGGAATGCTGGTGGATGGGAGGAGGAAGATTTAGCTGAAATAAAGGACGAAAGAAAGTAGTAAAAAAAAAAAAAAAAAGAAAAGAGGGCGGCATTTTAACTGTATTTATTCGAATATGAGATGGTAAATGGAGAGTGTGAAAGTGGAAAATAAAGTTTAAGAGAAGGAAAGACAAATTTTTATTCGACAAGTTGTATGAGAAGTGTACTTTGCATCGAGTAGATGAATTGTGGAATTCATTGAAAGAAAATGGTGATGCAAGTTTTCGTAGAACTGGATTTGAATGAAATGTTCTTTTTTCATTTTGCCACTTATTTTCGTGTTAAATTACTCACATGACAAATTTTTAACTTCTGTTATGTTATGAATTCGATATTGGGTAGCTATTTTATTGGAATGTGGATGAATAATTGTAGCAATTAAGTATTGAACGTTTTTAAGAGAAAGAACCATCGGGAGTGTGTTGACGATTAAAATGGCGACTTCATTTATTTGTGATTTTTTCATAAATTGCAAATGAAATGAAAGATGATGGTAATTTTGTAGTTCGTGAATTCATTTAGAGGAGCTTTAGCCAATTAGATTTAAATAAAAAGATGAAAAAAAAGCAATAAAAAAAAACCAAATTCAATTCATATGTGAATTCAATGCAATTCTTGCAATCATCTGACGGAACCTGATCAAACTTAATGGTGTTTTATTCATTTCTTTGATCTTTGATAATTCTATTCATCAATTCTCGAAATCAATTGATACCTCGCTTGAATGAAGAGATAACATGGATAAAGGAAACCAATTCTAAATAATTCATAATTTGATCTGACATAAGGATAATAATCTAATTAAATATTTAAAGTCTGAATGCAATCAATATTATTATTTTTAATTCAGAAAATTCTCTCTCGAATGTGCACGAATAGAAGTTATGACGGTAGTGAGGAAAAAATGAAAAACTCAAAATTCCGTGGAAAAGACTGTAGCACTTTTAGTACACTTACGTTGAGTTAGGAACAAAATTTCATTTCCAATCCACTCTCTATATATCTCTCTTGCCGACGTGAAGAAACCAGAAGTGAGCGCACGCGCATACGCGGGTGATACAAGAAAAAAATATTATTTCCCGTCAAAATATCCTGATGGCAATAAATTATTTTTTAAAAGACTGAGGGCGCCACTAACTGTTGTTGCCTGACCCTCTTGAGTATTATCCTCTCCCCACATACAATCAGGTCTCCCATCATTTGTTTTCTCTTTCTCTATTTCTCTTCGTCTCTGATTGCCTTGTCGAAAAAAAAATTAAAAAAAAAATGAAAGAAAAAAAAAGAGGTTTATAACACGTCGACTGAATTTGAAACAACTAATCGGATTCCATATCCATTTTCACTCTCATCGAGCATGTATATACATTTATATAAATGTGGATAATCTCGTTTTTCTTTTTCTATGTGAATTTATATATGTATATCGAGTGGGGCCCTTGATATTCCGGTTTCGCCATCCGCAAACACCCGAGTATTTCAACTGTGACTCCCACACGCTATGTCCACTGAGGGAAACAACTGGTGTAATTTATGCGACACGCGAATTGCTACGAATAATCAAAAAGTAAAACTTCAGAACCAGAGGCGCACCTACGCCACTATTATTTTTCATTCATCCAATTTTTATAATCGTTGACAAGTGTATCATCCAAATATGGAAACGTTTCAACAATCAAATCGGAAATCAAATTTTAATAATCCACCTCTAAATACTTATTTATATTTCTATACGTAGATTTATATTTGGGGTTCACTAGTTAAATATTAGTGATTAACAAATGAATATTCTAATGAGCTGTGATGAGGATATTAAAATAATTACAAAGATTTAAGAGAGAAGTCGAAAGATATTTCAAGCAATAGGAGCGGATCGGTCTCTGTACCAACAGAGACGAAGAAAAATAACACTGACCCAAATTTTGATTAAACGAAAGGGAATTATCATGTGTTTGAATAAAAGAAAATAGCGAGGATAAAAAACGTGTTAGCGACAGTAAAAATATTCCGATTGCTCTCTATGAATGAATATTTCATTCAGACATGATACGATGCATTTTTATTTATGGTACATGGAGAAATGTTTGCATGCGGAGGTACATGATTTACATAAAAATTGAAAAGTATGATATCACAGACATAATCGTCAAAAAACAGGAAAATAAAATATGAATATTGGAAGCATGCCACATGAAAAATATTATACCCCGGTTGGAATGGAAAAGAGAAAAATATAATGTACAAAAATTGAACGGATAATTCGCTACATCACTATGAATAAATTTAGCGTGAACGCGTCACGTGACAAGTTGAATGTCCAATTCTCTGAAGTCTTTTAAAAAATACCATCTACAATTTGAACCAACTTTTCATTGCCTATTTGACGCTATAAAGCTGGTTTTAATCATATTTACAAACATATTTGAAATATTCTGACAATTTCAGTGCCACAATTTCTTATTGGTTCAATATCATCACGTGATACGAGAATTTAATCGCAAAATATAAATCCTCAAAATTCAAAACGTTGCAAATTAAAGTAGCGTGCGATTGCACACGACACTTATACGAAATGGAAGAAACATGAATGAAACTGTACAACGATGGTTTTTGATAATCACTTTATATTATTAGGAATTATAGAAAAGTGATCCGAAGAGTGAATGTAATTACATTCCTATACAGTAAAAAATTTTGTGTATTTGCGTCAAAAATGATGTGTGTTGAAAATTTGTGTGTTAATTCGACACTTTTCTTATGATACTTAATTTTTAACACGAAAACAGTGTTGTTTTGCCGACATTGAACCTTTTTGTGTGTTACTTAAGAAGTTAATACAAAATAAATGTCGAGCTCGAAATAGTAACACTAAGTTTGCGTTGTTGGCGCGTCTTTTCTTCGTTGCGTCTAACTTTTAAGTACTAAGTATTGTTAAAAACAAGTTGTTTATGATCGTATACTCAAAAAATCAGTTTGTTAGCAGTAATAAAATAAAATTGATATACGTTAAAGTAAGTAATAGTTTATTGTATTTCTATACATATAAAATGCTCAACTAACCTCACTTTCATATAAGTTTGATACATAAAAAAATATCTTGAGATAACATTTATGTAATTAATTGAAAATGACAGACATTGAACAATTTTCTAAATAAGCATTGAATATTATTTCATTTAAAATTAATTGTTTGATCTCCGTATGTATTGAAACTCAAAGAATAATTGCGTTAACATCAATTTTGTGTTGACCGTTTATAATACTGAAATTGTGTTGATTTCACACAAAACTTTTTACTGTGTACAAGTGGATATTTATTTTTTTATCATTCTGTCGCGTCAGTGATTTATAATGATCGAAAGAAAAAAAATAAATAAAATTCCGTTCTTGAGCGCTCAATTTCTAGAAAAATCAGCAATATGTATTCAAACTTTTCATAAACTGCTTCTCGGGATGTTGCGCAGTTTGCAACAAATAAGAAATGAATTTCAACAGAATATTTTCATATTGCTGGAAATACGATGAATAAAATCGAATACGCATCTCATCCATATAATTTTGTTATAAATAAAAATTATTTTTCAAGTTTGAGAATGTGAAACGTTTCTTTAACTGTCAAGTAAACAACATTTCATTTTATTAAAAATATACTATGCGATTATTAATAGGAATATTATTTTACAGAGATGCCAAGAAATTTGAACTCTACGATACAAACATTGGAAGACATAAGATAGTTCACGTCCGTAAGTTAAATCTCTACAATCATCCATTTCTGTTCTTACAGGTGGAAATATGTACCGTTCTGTAAATGACGTGACAAATATCACATTTAAATGTAACATGGCAATAAATTTCCATCACATCTCAATGCTAAACGATGCTGACTATTTATTGCAACTTCCCAAGAATTTCAATATTTCATGTAGTAAAACTTGTTCAATTGACTAATTACAATTTCATAAAAAAATTTCTCTGTATCCATATGTTAATTATGAGCATCACATAACTTTTAGGAAACCACATAAGTTTGTGTGCATATTTGCCAGCACTCTGTCGACCTCACATACTTTCTCGTCTTTCTATTCGTTTTCACATTTTCTTTTTCCATTTCTAAGCAAACCTAACATTTCTTTTGAACCGATTTCCATATTTTTCCGATTTAGTTTTGGTTGAACGTGTCCGAAGATAATTTCATCATAGAATCCATTCATTCTGAATGAGCGAATAGATGAATGAATGGATGTACATATACGTTAGAGCATGTAGGAAATATTATCGTTTCTCTTGGAGTAAAAATAATATGAGAGAAGAGAAAAAAAAAAGAAGAGGGAAAAAATGATGACGACGACGACGACGACGACGTCGTCGTTGTCGTCGTTTTAGAACAAAAATAGAAGAATGAGATAAATAAAGGAGATAAAATGTTTTTCTATAGCCGGGAGAAGTAGCAAGAGACCTTCAAACGCGACAACGTCACAATTCCATTCTAAGCAATCGAGAATATTGTCTCGTAGACGATGACAGAGGTAATAGAGCCATACACATAAGTATAGAACATGAAATACGTCCAATAGAAACGAAAAGAAGTCTAAAGAATGTGCCATATATTTTATCTCGTATTTACTTGATCTTGACTCAGTACAAAATACTTTTTGCTTCAATCAATTTGTCACAATTAGTTCTGTCAATCAGATCACAATAACATAGTGAATCATGTCGCTATAAAAGATTGAACATGAAGAAAGGAACTGCCGCAATAAATATAACAATTTTTATTATAAATAAGAAATTAATATTGAAAAAGTTTCCCTCCTGAATATAGCATAAAATAAAATACAACAGCTTCATTCTCGATTATCCAGTTTCAAGTTCAAATATATCCCAACACAACAGGAAAAAAGTAAAAGTTTCGCCAGCCAATACGAAATTTGATACAACGCTGTGCCGACACATTTAACATGACTAATATAACATACATTCAAATATTCCCGCACCAACTGGCTCAACCGACATATTAGTTGCATTCTGATGAAAAAAAATAACAGTAAATACAGAATATTAATGGAAGAAAAATATCATCACATATTTTTCGATACTTCGAAGTGTCAGATTATCAATATGCATAAATTAATTATTGAGTTATTTACTTTCAATTAATATATAAATAGTTTTGGAAATAAAAATAATCGTTTAAAAGGTAACGCGTTAGAACTTGATACCATCGAATGACGCATGATTAAACTTGGATAAATTTCAATCAACACCGGCGTATACACACTCACATCAGTGTTCATGTATTCAGCATTGAAATGTAAACACATTTGATAATCGGCTTCTATATCTGTAATTGCATCCGGAATAATTTTTCTCTGTATCACTAATTGGTCAGTTACGAGGGTGGAATAAAAAGATGATGTAATAAATAATAATCTGAATAAAGGGAAAGAAAAAGTGAGATATATGCACGCATGAATTGCTGCTACTCGTACTAATACTACTCCCACTTCAAACACACATACAGATACACCAGTCCAGTGTAATTCCACGAAGGTAAATAAACGTGACACATACACAGATGACACATACGCTATAATCCCCCACAGAAGAATACATTCTCACATATAATATATACTATCAATAAAAAACCACTCGGTCCAATAGCAAGAGATGAACCTTCTGAGAAAATTCTGGATAGACCCTCTAGACAACATCTCACACAATGTTTAGTCATCCTCCCACACACATCTACACATCGTTTCATTGAAAAACAAAAAAAAAATGAAATAATTTAGTTTATATTATTTCCAAAGAATAAAGTGAATGATGGGAACCAACATGAGGATAAAAGGACAATTTTCAAAGCCATATTTAACAAACAATTAATACGAATACGCTCATATTTTTATGTCCGGAATGTAAACATTGATCATCTTCATTTTTTCTGATGTTGAAATAATTTTGTCATATTCAACGATATTTTGGAAGTATAAGAGAGAAGCTGATTGAACAACTCTACAAACGGTTCATCATTTATAATTTATTGTTTACTGTCAAGTTTAAAAATGATATTGAACATTCTGACAGTAATTCTTTCGGAAGTTTGGCATCAAGAAAAATATGTAGGTTGACCGCCAGATATTTTTGATGTCGCTCAGAATAACAAATTTAAGATCGTATTCAGAGACTAGAAAAAAAAGTGAATTGAAAAAGACAAACAACCGGATATGAATGATTTAAAAATTTGTTATTAATGTGTAGTGAATGATAAAGATTGCAGTGGATAGTATTGTGAATGCAGCAAATTGTAAATTGATATTAATTGTCATCTCAACTGTGATTTGATTTTCTACAAAATCTTGAAAAAATAGTAAGTCATCATATTTCCACGAATTTTCGAAAATTCGGGGCAGTATAATTAATACGTAAAAATGTGCTGTAAGTCAACTAATAAATTTTTTTTCTCTCTTGGTGGCAATGTGAAATATTTTGTTTTTTCCTCGAAGAGTGAATAACCAACAAATCGCACAATAAAACTTGATAGTTTGATGAAGATTACAGTAAACATTGTCATTCATTCTTGACCACGTATTTGCTGATGAAATAATCACAATTCATGTGTGATATCTTCAAAATCTACAAGTTCCTATGACTATCTTTCAAATAATTTAACAATCAGCACTTATCAATTTTCAGAAGATTTATCAAAAATATATGCCATGGATTTTATTATGAATCCACTGAAACAAAATTGTGAGAATATGAAAAATGAACAAATTCAAAATGTCGACTGATAGAGAATATTTTACTCAGAAAATTTGTCTAAATGAATTAGCAAACATGTCAAACAAGAGTTAATTTTTTATTTCTGGTTGTCATTAATTATATACCAACATTCTGCTCGAATTTATATATTCTATTAATTAACACTAATTTTGGTGCATTTGTCTCTTCAACAGAAGAAAACACAGATTCTAAAATTGCAACGTGTGAACAGGGGTTGATGAATAGAAGTATCCGGAAGTTCAAGCGAAAAAAAAAAGAATTGGAATAGGGGAATTAATACTTCATTATTCATGTCTCCCTTCAGTTTCTAATTTGATGCGTTGTACGAATAAAAATAACCACACATCATTTTCCAATTATTTAATGCACTGGAAAAATCACATGAAATAAGTAATTTCTTGTTCAATCATTATAGTTGGTATCATTGTGTATAATAATGATCATCCCTAATAACAGTTCCTCAACGGAAATCCAGATTTTTTATCGTATTATGAATTAATGAGCACAATCAGCTCCCTAAATTTACGATGAAACTATCAACAACTACAATATTGATAGCAAAGACTAAGGATCAATATCATTTAGTTTGAGTAAGAAATAATTGTTTATCTCCTAAGATTATAAACTAATTCATATCTTTGTGAATTTGTACATAGTCAAACTTCACAATTGGCATCTGACAGATTAATTACAGACCAATTGTTTGGTAGGTCTCATCCCAAAGCTTGGAGACATTATCCAAAATTCAAGTTTTGTACAGAGAGAAATATTTCATTCGACAAAATGTTGTAATTATTATCGTGTCTGTTGCCTTCAATATGTTACGTTCATCATTTTCGAACTCAATTCTCTCGTTAATCCAACATAGTTTATCGGATGAAAGCTTTCACAACATGCAAATTGAACGATCAATATTAAATGCAGTTTGGTTTGAAATTGTCAATCGAATCATCTTCATAAATAATGACTCAGTGATTACGAAGTGATAGAACGTGAGAAAAAGACACAAGCGGAAATAATCGGCAATTTATTGATATACGCACTACACATGTTCCAATCAATTTATTAGGGACACAAATTTATGCAAAGAAAAATTGTCCATATTGACACAGTGAAATAATACCCGACGATACACTTCGAAATTGTTGATTTCAAATCGTCCTAAAAAAAATACTTGGCGGAGATATTTCATGAAGTTTCCAATATCCAGATTTCATTCATCTTCACTAAAAATCAAACCAAACTTCCGAATTTCGTTCGTCATAAACTACCAGTTAGTTCACTGAATCATCAATTCTTATCGGTTCGTTTCATTATGAACCTCAATATTAAAGTCTCTAGAATTATTTATTTCTCAATTTAGATTCCGAATTCCAAATAGCGACATAGAAATCACAATTCATCTCAAAAACAATCATGAATCAAAGTCTGTTATATTGAATGCATCATTTCTAAGTCCACAATAGATAATTCAATTTCAGAATCAGCCATCACAAGATGTCTCATTATAGCAACAACTAAAATTCCTGATTGACAAAAATTCACCTATTTCCAAGATTTTGTTTATTCACATAATCACCCCAATATCTATTCATAATTTGAATGGGTAAATATTCTGAAACAACAAACTTAAAAGCCTGTCACAGTGTTTGTAACATTGTACAACGAAGATTCAATGAACTTGAAGGTTTCGCTCTCACAAAATCCAAAGCCATATGTCATCCAAGATGAAAACCCTCCCATAACTTATCCCTTATTTCGAGCACCAAGAAAATAACTATCCCAACAACAAAACACCGAAAATAATAATTCATTTTCAACATGGCCTAAAAATACCAGAACGCCACAACATGTTCCATCAATCAAAAACAATTTCTTCCTACCAAATATGTATTTCCTCGTATCGTTAAAAATCCAATGATGAACACAGACGCTTATTTCATTGTAATAAAAATCGAGAAAAAAAATAACACCGCGAAAAAAAAGAATAAACAAATAAATAAATAAATGATGTGGATGAATGATATCTAATAATGAAATAAGATAAACACGTAGCACTTGCACGCGGTACACAAAATCCAGATTGTAAACAAAACGAACGGTCACAAGCGCTTGAACTTCTCTCACTCACTCACGCAAACAAAACATTACTATCTCACTCACTCATTCACTCACACTCACTATCTTTCTCTCTCTTTCTTTCACTTCTTTTTCACAACACACCTGGCATTGAACGAAACACAACAGCAAAACGTTACTCCTCGCATGGAGTCTCGCGTAGTACTAAACCCGAACATTTCCCGCCGCCTCGGTTCACTCACACTTTTACACACACATACATACATATATTCTTCGGCGTGGCGCTCATACAGCTGTGTGCATAAGTGTGCGATACGACGAGTAGGCGCACAAACGAGCACACGCATAGAATACACAAACGTAGGCAAGCAATATAGCCCCAACTATGCCAGAGGCATCAGCGACAACCGCGCAGGGCCAACGGCACACTCGAGAGAAAACATACCGTCTGCTGGCGCTTTTAGTAATAGTGGTTGTAGTAGTAATGGTACTAGTAAAAGTAGTAGTGTAGTAAGTTGTAGTGGTAAAGTAATATAGTAGTTTGTTGTTGTTCATTCTGCACAGGCAACTCGCGTGGACGCGTCGTTACGCTCAGTTGTCGCATCTTCACGCGTGTCGTACTCTTCTCATTCGGATTCGTATTCGTTTGCGTCACTCTGTTGTTGTTTAGTTTAAATATATATGGAGGAGAGGGGAGAGTAGCGCGAGATGGGCTGCAACCTAAGGAAGTTGAACTTTTACTCATCACTATCTCATGTAGTATTTTTATACGCTGAAAATAGAGAATATTTTTGAATGAGGTTGGAGTTATTTCTTTCGAATTTCGTCTTTCTCGAAGGAGGATTGGATTTTTTTTTTTTTTGCGACGATGGAAGAATTTGAGATTGAAGAAAATATTCAGGGACATGCGAAGAGAGTTCAACAGGGTTTATTTACTTTATTATTATAATTCAATTTTTCTAAGTTCATGCCATTGTTATGAACATGAGATTGTTGATTCAATTACAAATTTTTCAGATTATGATTAACGTAAATAGAGATTTGCATTAAAGATATTCCAATTCGTAATGGCGCCTCAATACGAAATGTATAGAAATGGTATTTTAAAACTAAAATATTTTTTTTTCTTTGAGTTCATCGTTAGTGAATACCAAACAGAATTCATTTGGAGTGGCATGCAGCTGTCATATTGTAATAGGAAGGCACGAGAAACTGAAGGGATGGGCTTTTCTGAGAAATAAAATGCAGGATCGCCAGTGTTCTCAGAAAAACATTTCATCATCCACTGCATTTCTTCAATTGATAAAAAAAACCTTGAGTGCTTAATTATCTTTACAATGAAAAACTCGTAAATCGAGAATTTTATTGTGATAGCGACTTTTTTTCGTTGTGAATCAATTGAATAATGTTGGAAATTTCTCGATGAATAAATACTTGATCAATTTCCGATTTTTATATAAATTATAAATTTATAATACTTGTAAATGAATCTTTTGAAATGGATTGTCCTGTCCCTCATTAAAATCATGGCCAAAGTTGAGACATATTTGGAATTTAATTATCACCTAGAAAATTTATTTAACATGAATCAACCACTAATTTATTACAACTTCCACTCTGTACTCCTTCCACTCAATTAAACATAAATTATTATTTCAATCGTCGCACAATAACGACCATAGCAAAAACGACTTGAGGAAGTTTGTACGAAGTGAAATATTCGAAATCTTCACCTTCAGATGAATAATTGTTGAATCTGCTCTTCATATACGGTGAAATATGGTACACAGTGAGATTACTACTACATCTAAGTGGCCATATCAAAACGTTAATCCAGTTCCATAGTAAAATCCAATTTATACCCCTACATTGAAGTGCATAACGATGAAGTTTTGAGATTAATTTCTCAAACACAGTTTGCACAATTGATTAGAAGATTCTATGAACAACAGCCATTTCAACCTCTTACAATTCTGTATATATTCTCATTCTTTGCATTAACTATTAAAAACTTCTTTTACCACATCACTGAACATTTAATGATAACATCAACATGAATAATAACAAATTCTCCATGCGAACTCTATTCAAATTGAAACATCAGCAAACACAAATTGAGCATATCAAAACATAAGCTATAAAATAGTACGTCAACTAACATAACTACATTGAAACAGGGGAATGAAAATAGAAATGACTATTATCCATTTTTTTTTCTCAATGTTTCCTGGCTCTATACCAATGGGTGTTTGTCATCGTAGACAACGCTTTTGCTTCGTGCAATACCTTTCGCTCTTCATTCTTCATTTCATCCTGTCATCATCATTCTCTATTTATTATCATTCACTTTTATTCTCCATCTTTTTCTCTCTGCCTATATATTCCATTCTCTGGTGTTGGTTCTCATATTCAATACCTTACCTTCCTCACCCTGATACTTGCTCGTCTCACATCCCCCATTCGACCACCTACCACCATGTGTCTCCTTTACTCTCTTGGCGGTCTTTGCCTTTCTCCCACCATCCCAACTGCTTGGGATCGTCGGCCCACCACGTCGCCGACGCAAAGGCGTAGACCTTTCTCATCTCTCCTGTGTCTTGACGCTCATTTATTTTTGTTTCTATTTCTCTTTCTCCGTTTTGTTTCCATTTATCTTGTAAAAAAATCGCATGAGAGTAATCTGGTCTGTTTACAAGTAAGTACGTGCCAGTTATTAGTTCACACATGTGACAACTCACAGCGCAATTGTGATAGAAAAAAAAATGGGACTATTGTATATACGTTCTGTCAAGAAGTAAATGAAACGAAATGAAAATGAGTTGTGTTTATATTCACCCACGCGTAGGCGAGTGAGTGGGTGTGACGCGCACGCGTTCAAATCAACATATGTATTTGTAAATGTATTATGTGTATAAATATATTCTAAATGATAAATTATCATAGGATTATGAGATATGAAGTTATCGCGTTTATCGATGTAAGTGGAAACATTTCAGAGCACGAGATAATTATTTTGTTTATCTCACATTCTGTCATCAAAAAAGTTCTGTGAATGAATGTGCGATGTGATTTCCTGTAACAGTCAACATGCATTCTAATATTCTTTGACATTCAGTATTTTTGTCACAAAAATATCTCATCCCTTAGCATATTTAATTACATCCACATCAACCACTTATAAATTGATAAATGGCGGCAAAACATTTAAGGATTAAATGAGAACTGTTTGAAAAGATGAAAATAAAACAATTCATCAATACTAAATGTAGAAATGAATAGAAAAAACAAATGAAAAATGAAATGTGCGTAGAAAAAAAAGGTGACGGTAAATATAATAAAAACACTTGTATAAAGAGCAGAACAAACGAGACATGTAACAGTGGCGTAGGTCCTGGCTTCGGGTATATAAGAAGAGGGGCGCATCAGACTAGAGGGGTGGCACATGAATTTTACACTGCGCAGTTATGGCACAAACGTTATATATATTGTTATTTGCGCACGCGCATCAACCTGAGAAAAGGCAGTCCCTGCTGAGAACGCCGGGAAAATCGTACAGCCTATAGCACTGTATAGCACCCACAAGCGCTCGGTTATCCTGGGAATGCAAGAGTGAGAGGGGGAGGTGAAGAAAAAGCGAGAGCAACGAGAGTATAGAAAAGTAGAGGGATGTAGGGAGAGAGTGAATGCGAGAATGAAGGTATAACGGCAAATGAGAGTACACTAGCTGCGCATATATATATGTTTATTGCGCGCGCACTACGCCAAACGAGAAACTCCCAACAATGTTCATCGTGTGACGTCATATTACGTCACAGGAGCAACGAATTCCCGGAACCCACGATCGATTCTCTCCCTGCGACTTATAAATATATATTTATTTGTCTGTGCATGTGTGTGTGTGTGTGCGTATGTGTGTGAATGTATGTAGATGTATTTAAACACATAGATGAATATAGAATTGATATAAAGAGTTGATAAAGAGTTTGGAATTCGTTGGTGGTATAATTTTAGCTGATATCGACACTTGTGGTCGTTATATGTTGCGAACTCAATAAATGCGATATAAATGGGAAGATGAGAGAATAAAATAGGGACGTAAAATTTTTATTTTATGTGTTTGATTCGTAATATTGATCTTCTCTTGATGATTTTGTAATACGATTTGTATTTTATGATTGAATGAATTGGTGGGAGCGAAGAGGAATGAATTATCTGTGATTACGTGAGAGGAAAAAATTGTGCTATCTTTATGTTGATGGTTGATGTAAAGTTCTTTTTTTCTCTTCGAAGAGTTTCCGAATGGAAGATGGAATGAATTCTACTGAGAAAATGTTTCAACAAGAACTTATAATATAGTGACATGATTTTCAATCCGGTTTTGTTTCGAGAATATGTTATTGAAAAATTGGTAGATGGAAAAGTTTTTTCCCCCCTTTTTCTCTTGCGAATAAAGTCATATTTTTTGCTATGTTGCTGTATGAAAAATTTTCTATAGAGAATTTGACATTTTTGTTTATTTGAAAACAACTTTCATACGAATTGAAAAACAAATTATTTTTCCAATATCATAGGTGTCAGCTGTTGCAGAATAATAGAAAAAATAAATCGATAGGAAACAACAGCAGATTAAATTCTATCAGTTCAATTAAAGACATTCAATTAAGAAAATTGTATAGAAAATTTATTAATTGTTCAACGTGTTTTTGTGGATGGAAAAAAATGTTTAAAACTCATTGACATAATTTCTCTTGTACAAGAAACAAACTCAACTAATCATGATAAATTGATTAGATTTCAACTTTTTCTAACATATTTTTTTGTGAATTTCATTTCGATACAAACTCCATTTTTATGACAGCTCTCGGCATTGTCATTTCACAATGGGAATAAACCTCTAGAAATGGGGAATAACATTTCGATTAAATCTCTCTAGTATCTACTTACAAGAGAGGATCTTAAATATATCAAAGCTAACTGCTAACGCCATGGAAAATGGTTGAACAAACAATAACAACCTTATCATCAGCACCAGTGCAAAACCTTGTATCGACTATTGTATAACGTACAATTATACAAAATCCTGTACAGAAGACAACGATATAACGTCTTTATCAATGTTATGTAGAGATTTGAATTCATTTTCAATAAAATCGCGTTCCTAATTCATAAACGTCAGTGCGTATATGTAACAACAAAATACAAAATAATGGTACTACATTTGATTATTTAATAAATATCTTCACAATATACATCGTAACAGGAGTAAATAAATCTGTTGAAAAAATATGCGTCGCATATATATTTAATATTATTACTTCGTTATATGCAACTACATCAATATAACAACTATAAATGTGTCCAAACCAAATATTGCATCATAAATTTTATCGCTACGTCACCGCGTACGTTTGTGATTGAAATAAAAATTCAATTCATATCGTAATCATGTACAACGTCCGATTGCCTAGATAAATATTTGCCTGAGCACCAACATGACCGCGAACAGTGCAATCACAAAAAAAATATAACACAAATACACATTCACAAATATAACAATATATGTGTGCGTGTGAGCGTGTGCGTTATCGCTTTTTCCATTCTTACCGTTTAATATTACTGACCGTGATACAACTGTACTTGGATGTTGCATCATCATACAGACTTTCATATATTAACATCCTCGAAAATAATATATTATGCCATGTAATTGATTATTTGAGCTTCATATCATTTCATACAATATTCTTTATTTTCATTTTATTTTTTCACAGATATTCTTCGAACTTTTCAAATTAATATTGATCGTATACATCATTTAAACCACTTGACGTCAAATATTTTTGAATTTACATCAATGCATTTGCGTCATTCATGTGCCTGTGTATATATATGAACTTTGCGAAACTAAAAAAATATATTGAAGGACAGAGATGAAAAAAAAAAAATCTAATAAGATTTGTCATGAAATAGTGAAAAATGAAAATACATGTTGATTTAATTATATTGTTACAGCGGAAGCGGTTTATGAGTGTCAAAGAATGATACTAGTGGTAGTAGTAGTAGTAGTAGTAGTAGTAGTAGTAGTAGTAGTAGTAGTATTTGCAGCCGTTAAGAAGCGCTTTAAGTGGGATGTACGAGCGGCTGTGTGGCAGTGGGTAGTACGGGTATAGTGAAGAAAAAAAGCGTCGCGGACAGACTGGCGGGGAGAGAGCAAGGAGCAAGCGGGAATCGGTTCAATAAATGCAGCGGCCGTTGGCCGAAGTGTATATATGTAGATAAACACAGTCGTTCGTGAGGTGAGACGCACAACCGTAACAGCGGCGGCGCATCTCTTGTATACAGAGCAAAGAAGATAGAATGACGTTGTGACAAAGTGAATGTAAGCGAGATAGCGAGCCAACAAACCCACGCCTGCGCCACGTGGGTTCATCGTAGTAAGCGTCATCACATCAAAGAGAACGCGTGAGAGGCCGTTGCAATACATATACTAATAGAGTGGGAGAGAGAAAGGGGACAATGGCGGGGAAATGAGAGTTGAGCGCGGGGCATTCAGTACATGCACAGTCGAGAGAAATTAAAGCTGAGATTGAGTGAGAGAGCCTTTACATACATATATGTATACATATAGACATTTGTATTCACAATGGGTTTATGTGTTGGAGAAGAAAAATGTTTCAGACGCAGAAATTAAATGACGACGTATACGGACGCGAATATATTTCTAGGGAAAAACTATGTCCGCAATGAAAAGAAGTAATTAAACACTTTGAAAACAATTGAAAATTATTGAAAAAAATACTCAAGAGATGTTTCTTCATTGTTCGATGTTGTCTTTGAATTCTATGAGGATGATGCAATGATTATTGGATGGAGTGAAATATTATGCAATATTTATTTGCAGGAGATAAAAAAATTTTTAGTAATTACTTTCGATGATGTAAAAGTTTTACAGATGGATGATTTAAAAATGGCAACAGATAGATCAGAAGTGTGAGTAGTATACGTGTATGGATGTAAGAATGTAGAGAGAGAATGGAATAATTGATTATGGTTTGTATGAACAGCCGTTTATGATTTGGAAATATTTTTCATATTTTACATTCTGTGAATGAAACTTTTGGTTATGTTGAAATCACAGAATTTTCAAAAATACGTTACGCATATTATTTCATCTGGAAATATTCTTTTGTTTACTGATTCAATATCACACTCCACGAAGTGAATTATATTTTTGTTGTGAATAATAAAAAAAATTGAATCAGAGATGGGACTTGAATTTGTTTTTCATTTCTATGCTAAATCGTAAGATATGAAATTGATAAATGATCTAGAAGAAAAATATGTTGATTTCGATTGTTTGGTATACTGCTTTTGTTTGATTGTAATTTATTGAAAGATGTCAATTAACGACGCTCGTTTTTAGTTGAAAAAATAATGATAAAATTCGTATGAAGGTAATTAATAGTTACATGAGAATTTAAGGACTTTTAATCAGATCTTCACAGGTTTATTACAAGTTTTAATCCCAATAATAATTATCGCCTTTTGCTCATACCTCAAATTTAGCTTCGCTTGTATTTTCTACAAAAAACATTCCCAATGCCATGAAATATACAAAAATTAAACTTATGTTTCATATAGTTCTGAAATAATTAATAATTTCCCACTCCTATGTTTACTCTTTTCATTCATTATGTGACGCAAATGATAACTTTAAAAATTCGTCATTCCACTAACAATTTTCGTACTTCTCACGACCTCATGAAATTCACCTGAATGAATAAAAAAACACTGATACTTCACAGGGCCAAAAAAAAGAAAAGAAAAAACAGAGAATCTTTGAGGTCGTTTAATTGAAAAATCACTTTTTTCTCAGTGCAAGCGTGCGCAAGGAAGACAATACAAATTGATAGTGGGTGAGAGCGGCAAAGAGGGAGTGCGCGAAGAGAGCAAAAGGAGTGAGACAAGATGACGTAGAGAGGGAAGGTTTATATACACGGCGGCGGGTATATGTCTACGTGCCATACAGCACATTCCCAGCCGCCGCCGGTCGATAGTTTCGTGTCCTGTAGAAAGAGACAGAGTGATAACAATGCAACGTGCAGCGACGTGGGAATGCCGCGCCACTGTGCGCGCACGATGGCAAACTGCGCCGACTGTTACATATATATAGTATATATAGTCTTTCTCAATATATATCCTTGAGTTGTATAGTTCAAGATAGGAGAGGATCAGAAGGGAAGACGTCGATGAATTGTATTGGAAGCGGCCCGGGGCCATTTTGGCATTTTCGATGTCCCGATCCCATAGTAAATAATCACCATTGCTTTCTCCTTATTCTCTTCGCCGTTTTCAGACTCTTCATTAATTCACCATCTCACTTCTTGTTTTCTCTATATTTACGAATATCTATTTTCTCTTTTGTATCGATATTGCCAAAGTACAAGAGCGTGTGTCTGGCGGTGCGGGAGGAAAGGAATGAGACAGAGAGGGATATACACTCATGATCTCTTTCGACTCACCTCCTGGGCGTGACACACCCATGCAAGGTAATAAGGCGCTCTGCGCCTTGGCTCAATTCAAGTTGATTAAATTCACGCGCGAAATCTTGTTGTACTGTTTATTATTAGTACTTTAGACTCTGGGGAAACATATGATTCGCAAAGACTTTGCAGTAATTTTAAATCAGGCATTAATTTATAATTATGGAAGAGTGTTCATGCTTTTAAGATTGTTACATTTTCTATGTGGCAGGATATTTATTGTTAATTATGGTAAAAGTTATTTCAATAGTTGTTTGAAATTAGAATTATGAGAATTGAATTCTTCATTTTTAGGATACTTTTGGTCTATCGACTGTATCATTGTTGCATTATTTGTTGATATATTAATAAACTTTGAAAAATTTAGAAATAAAATAAAATAATAGAATATAAGTTGAGCGAATGTTTTTCACTTTGCCCGAGGAACAAAGTGTAACTAATATGATGTCGGATAGCCTTTGAAAACAGAATCCGTATGGAATATTGAGTTCTCGAGATGTTGCACCCGCCATTGTTGAAAACTCATCTTTCTCTAATATTCAAATAATTATCCGGTATTTAATTTAAATCACGAATATGATAAATGATTACTTCTAAAAATTCTCTCGTCTGTATTATAAATTGTATCAATTGTGAACAGTTAGGATAGAAATTGTTCTAAGAGTCGCATTCCGATTTAATTTTTTTCCAACACAAAGGTTGAAATTGTCAGTGTCGCTTTTTATTTCATCAAAAACTAAAATATAAATTCAAAAACGAATTAATTTGATCAATCATTGAGTTGTACATAGCCCGCGACATTCATTTACGGTGGGAACAGAAGAGTTCACGTAACAATAAGTTCATCAATTTTCATCGAAACAAGACCTGAATGTTTAATTCCGGCATCATATGAATTCTCTTCGCATTTGCGCGCCGAAGAATGTCCTGAAATATTCAAAAAAATCAATTGATCCAATCATAATTTGGTAATGAACATACTACAACGACGACGACAGCAACATTAAAAGTCACAAATCTAAATATTTCCTTCTAATCAATTCACCATATCGGTCGAGTAAAATTCTGAAAAAATCAACCATTGCAGTTATAAATTATGTCCAATTTATCACATAATTTCATCTGGATCAATTTTCCTTTCATTAATATCTTTCCATCCCAACATTTTCATAAACAATAATAAGTTAGGTTTATAATGAAAAAGTGCTGTAGAATTCAAACTACGGCAATAGAGAAATGGAATTCTGAATCTATTATGAAGTGAAAAAAAAAGTTGAAGACAATTGACATGTTAAAGTTGAGTGAAGCTCACTGACACTTCGATCATGTACATAACTCTGCGCTAGGTCAAACCAGAGTTATCGAATAGCCTCAATTTTTCTTTATATCATTCCATCATGTAGCCACGTTTCTCATGCATTCACCAACTAATGTTTTTTCAATCGTACAACATACGTATATGCATATGAATATATATATATATATTTATAATGTATACATTAATTCTCCCGCGCGCGCCACGCCTGTTCTGTGGACGCCGGCGCATCAGTGACGACGCGGGAGCAGAGACATAGAGAAGAGAGAAATAGAATGATAACAAGAACCATCGACCGCTCTTGAACGTTGCCTGGACAACCGACTACGACTGCGACGCTGAATATATCTCAACTATTGCATTCACAACTTTTAATGTTCAATTTATCAAGCATTCATTTTATTCCTTTAGTTTTTTCGCCTTGTTCTTTTTTTCTTTTTGCTTATTTTTTCTCTCACAACCGGAAATGTTTTCTACCGAAATTACCACTGGAGTAAACGTAAATCTGTGGAATGTGAATTTTTTTTCAAAGCTTCTACACTTGAAAATATCAATCATTCCAATATACTGTTAGTCTCAGCATATCGATAAACGTCTGAGCTTCTCTTGAAATAAAAAAATGTCCCAATAAATAGTGAATTTCCAAATAACTATACGAACTCCAAAACAGCTGAACTTTACAAACTCATCCGTAAACTCTGTTTGCTTTGTTACAATAAATATTCATTTCTTTTCGTGTATTTATGTACACGATGACGAAAAATTCTCTTTTATCATTAATTCGTGAACAAAAAATATCGACCTGCGAAAATAAAATGCAATAACAACTATCGAATCGAGATATGAATTATAAACCGCGATGTAGTAATTGTAATATTCCTATTGTTTTTTCCCTATTATCTTATTTCCAGAATGAATATATAAACATTTGTTATCATACCGCTGTTGTTTATTCATTGCAGACAATATTTTGTGCGCGCGCGCTCATATTCGATTCTCCACATGAACGCAGTTGGGGAAGGTCCGGGGTGTAGTTGACAGTTCGAGGATCCCTCGCACCGTTGTTGAGTATATATTCGCGTCGCGCGCAACGAGGGCGCTATATACGCTCGCACGCCTCGATCGTGTACAATCGCGCGTGGTGAAATTATATATATATGTACGTGCATTACATGTACATACGCAGGAAACTAGAAACTCGATCCCCATTCACTTCAAACACTTCCGTCTACATGAGGTCCTTGTCCTCCAATGCCAATATTTCTGAATATGTATTTAATTTGTGTATCAAGCGTATATATATAAATTGAAACTTTTGCAATGTAACATTTATGACGTGTGCACTGAGTTTGAAATGTTAATTAATGATATGCTACGTTTTTTTTCCTCCCCATCATTTCTCCGTTCTTTATTTAATTAATTTATAAAATCGATGAACTTTGCTTCATGACAGAGTGAACAAAATATAGAGAGAAAGATCGAAGAGTAGGTAAATTAATGACGTAATTAATGAGGAGATAAAAAAAATATGGCTGAGATAGGAGGTTTTAGGAAAATTTTGTGCAAAAGTGAATGGAATTGCCTTTGCTTTCGATATATTCATGATATTCAATTTGACTTCATTGTTTTCATGTAAAACAACTCGACAGATTGTGATTATTCATTCATGTTTACCTCATTCATATTGTTGGTGAATATAGTTTGGAAATGTTTATTCAAAAACATGCCACATTCGAATGTCGTTCTATTTTGTAAAAAGAACATTCACAAAAAGTTGAATAAGGAATTGGCTGATTTGTGCTATGTTATGAGCTTAATTTTAAGTACTGTGGGATGTTTTTTTCTTTTTTTTTTCTTATTCCGATTGATATAGTAGACGTTATTATGTCAGTATATATCCTGAATTGATGAACTGCATTTTTTACTCATATTGATTTCCATTAATCAAAACTTTTTCAACTGTAAGTTTGACACAGAAAGTCTCTCTGATATCTAAAAATTTTGATAAAATTAGAAATCGTTGATATTTTCAATTAAAATTGCTGCATAAAGATTGAGATTATTTTTGTATCAAGCCTGAATGAAAAAGTATTAATGATTTTCTTGGAATTTTAAACGAACATCGTGAATGAAGCTCAGCAAAATTTTATTTGAACTATCATTTTTCTATGTGTTTTATATCTTCTCCATTTCATCTACAAACTGAAGAGTAGCATGATATCAAGTTTATGCAATTTAGAAGCAGGTGTGCGTCATGATGTTCATACCGTGTCCATTTTCAAACAGGGATGCATCAATAGAGAAGTGCGAGATATAAATACGAAACATGATACGAGAGAAAACTGTTTTATAGAAGTAATAAAAATGATGTAATCTTGGGAAGTCACATGAGAATCTTTTGCATCAAAGGAAAATAGAATTAATACAACAAAAGAAGAAAGATAGAAGAAATATTCATGTAATATAAAGATTTAATTTTCGCAGTTGATAGGATTATTCATGAATTATTTCTTCAGCCTCACAATCCTGTATGAGAGATGACTTCATTGAGTTTTGAAAATATTGATTGATATTCAAGACATGTCTATTGGTATTCTGTCATTTATTTGTTAGATTCAATGATGACTTTTCTATTAGAAATTGATTATTATAAATTAATACGTAGTTAGGAACGTTATGAAATGATTGATATGCATAATAAAATATATCGAATCATCACTTGTAACCTTCAGACTGCAACTGGAAGGTGACACAATAGACGCGCAAATCCGACGGAACAGAAATATACTTGTCCTCAACAAAAATGATTGATTTTCAATTTTTGAGAAGGAATTGTACATTTTGAATGAATGAAAAAGTATATTAATGATAACCGATGTATTTATCGTGAATATTTATGAAGAGTTATTATTTCTAAGAAAATATTTGTATCAATATATAATGAATTTTTTTGTTTATATCAAGAATTCTCTTTTTAGTGAATGAGTTGGTATAGTGTATGTGAAATTCATTTTCAATGTGTTAAAAGCCGCAAAGTGGGCCGTCGGAAATCAAGAATCGATATGTCGATTCTTGGTAGCGGTGAGTCGCCGGCCATTTTGTTACCCGAACCTAACCCAATCTGAGCTTGAGCGTGGTCGCTTCCCCATGGTTCATACCGGTGGGTGAACGGTAAGAGAAAAACTGAACGAGACAGAGGGTGAAGAAGAGAAATGGGGTGAGGAAGATAATACGAGAAAGCGAGATGAACAACCATAAAAGCGTGAGGAGTATATTGAGATGAATGCGACGCTCTTCTGCGTCGTATTTTCGATCACTTGCACTGTTGCCGGATTTTTCGAGGGCGCTTGGACCAATCTTCTCATTTACTACGCAATAATATATGTACCCACACACATATTCCATGAGAGGAGAAGAAATAAAACCATGAAGAAAAAAAAATTTTACTGCACTTCCAATACATATAAATATATGTTTTTCTATATATCCAATGCACTGTACACAGTTTACAATCGGGATAAATTCTCGACATGTGTAGAAAAAGTAAAAAAATATTTTTATGCTCTGTGATCCCGGATTAGAGAAAAAATGTTATCGGGATTGAAACATTCTTTATGTTTATTGTGAAAATATTGACGTTGTTGCAAGAAATATTGAAAAAATGCTTTCAGCATTGAAGACTAATTGGTGCACTATTTTATTTTTGCATAAATGCTCAGAGGAAAAACCTTAACATTTACAAAAATTCCAGATTTCAGTAAATTATTCAATGGTGAATGTTCGGTCGTTGTAAATATTCAGTGATGAGTCTCTTATTTTGTTCCACATAATAATTTCTACACAAACATCGGTGGAAATAATTCACGAGCAATTCAATATCACTCAATATCAATTATTAATACTGATAAAAGGTGGACTAACACATGACAGAATCTATTTCGTGAGAAACTAAATTGGACTCGGGTGTCCTAACAAAACTCAGCAGAACACAATACATTTTTAAACTTCCATCTAATCGCATGTCACTACCACAAGACTTCAAGTGCTCTGCACAATTTTGGTGATGACACTTTACAATGAAAAATCCAATTACGAAAATTATCGTTACTCATCGCATTCATCATTAAAAATAATGAGACTGTGAGATGAAATAAATCACATCAAACATTGGAACAACTATACGGCGTTTTATTATGCCATTCTAGTATGAAATCTCCCCGGTTACATCACAAATTTCTTCAATTATCATTAATATCATTTACCTATTATAATATATATTCATAAACTATATATGTAGATGAAACGCGTGAGTAGACGACGAAGATCAAAGAGAGAGGAGTGAGCAAACTCTGAAGCTGCAATAAAACCACAATACTAATACATCTTGATGGCGTATCACTCTGCTTGTCATCTCTCCCACTCGCTGACTCTCATTGAATCCCCGATATTATAAATGTTCTCTTTACTCTGTCGATTGAACATGACAGGATGAGTAAGTGCATAGTGATGTGACCTTTACTATATCCCGTTTTGCGACTAAACTTTGTGGGTCTGTGTGGGTGATGAAATTTCGTAGACCATTTTGTGCGGCAGAGTCAAGCAATTATGGTCAGACAGAATATGGTAGTCACGACGAGTTCGTGTTAGACATGTGGAACGGAATAATTCTAACATACATACATTATTGAACATTTGATTATGTGCATTTCGACAGAATCTCTGATTGTCACAATCACTACTGCATTGTGTGTATGAACACTGTATATATTGGGTAGAATCTTGTTATAACTTTTCTCATCAATTTGTCATGACTTTTGATTAGGGTGTTGGCTAAGGGTTATTGGTATTAAGTTGTGCGTACACATAGAGGTAGGAGTCAATGATGATATTTAAGCCATTTAAATCTTTCGAATTCTGATGATTAAAAAGGGATTAAAGGTATAGAGAGTGAATTTTCGACTGAAAAATATTAGCTCGATGATTGATGATGTGGCTTCAGACTAATTAATTCGGAACGGAAAAAATTAAAGAAAAAAACTGTTGGAGCTCTAAACAGGTATGAACATAATTGATTGTAGGAAACTGGGAAATCTCAATTTTGTAAGTAAAAAATGACGTTACATTGGAAATATTGAAACTGATACGAGAAATAGAATAGATAAATAGCTTGGAGAATTGAAAACAGTCGCCATAAAAAAAGAAGTGGAATGATAATCATCGTCTGAAAATATCGAATAAGTTCCCACCCCGGTCGGACAATTAAAACCTGCGATACTGACACTTGTAAAATTTCAATCATCCACGAATGTAATCACAACATTATGTACATTCAAAGAAACCAAATTTTTGTTTAGAAAACAGTATGCGTGTATCTTTTCCTCTCTTTCCACAGTTATTAAAAATTCGATCATCATCTGAGATAACCATGGAAATTCAATCAATTTAAAAACAAATACATAAACATGTAGACAAACACGTAAATGTACTTTTTAAAGCGCAAAACGCGCCTCCATATCATCAAAGGGTCGATAAATATCAGGTGGCCTGTGAGCACTGATCGAGATTTGTGAGATAAAAACAACGTTTAAAACATTTCATTGAATATATTTCCACAAAGTTGATTCATGTAAAAAAAAAAAACCATTCATGAAAAAAATTTTCAGGTTAAAAACACACAAATCGATTCCTATTCAATCCACGGCAATTAAAAATAATGTAATTCCACGAATCCATTGTATACATATTCAAACACACTCAATTTTATCGTTCACCGATAACCAGAAAAGTTGGAATTTATAATTTTGGAAATTCAATAATTTCTTTCTCTACCATTAGCTACAATGTCAGAGTCGCTAATAAGAATTACGAGACACTGCACGGTACTTTGCAACACACGCACAAACTCACACAATATCTATATGATAATACGTACAACGATTTATGATAGAGTTAAATCCGTCGAAAGAAAAACAGTTGTTAGTGGAAAAAAAAACGCAAACATGATCAGCCGTAATTATATTTACATTATAAATAAGCGATTCATCACAATTACACGCAAAATATTGAAGTATAGCGTGACAGTTATTCTATCCCTATAACAGACAAGAAAATCTTGGGAAAATAAGCGGAAAGTAAGAAAAAATTCATAAATATGTAACATAGTTAAAAGTAAAGTATCAGTCCCTGAATCTCTGTAATAATTGTAGCATAAGATGCATTATTAAAAAATCTCTCTACCCTAGTTTTCCTCTTTCTTACATTACCAAACGGAAGTTCTAAAGTTAAATATCATCTTCAACAAATAAATATACACAATTATATATATACAAACTTGATGTCAAACGAATTCACATGGAATCATTGTCGAAATAATCACGTTCTCATTTAGTTATTGGTTCAAAAATTGTTTTCTTTATAAAGAAGGTTATCGTTATTTTTAGTGTGCTATAAAAAAATAAGGACACAGTTTATTTACAGCTACGGAATTAATATTTAACGCATAAAGGTGAACATAGTAATTGTTGTATTGTACATCCGGTTCTCGTTACAATGCGAAGACGTGCACGGTCATCCACCAAGTATGTACACACATACGTGTATACACTCATAGATATGATATATACTTGCTATTTACCAATGTAGCTACGTTTAACGTTCCAGTGAAACTTGTTGCACATTGGTAAGCATTGATCAATGAACTTTAGCCATCTATGCATTCATGTATAATGTCTAGGAAGCTCATACTTTTAGTAGTAAGTGAATAAGTAGATTAGCATCCTAATTCTATGAATCGAAATCACATCATTTGTCAAGAGTTCTAATCGTTGCAATAGCGATGGTTATTTCTTGAAGTTAATATCAATTTTTATCATATCTGACGGTTGATGGATGAAAGTAATTGGATAAAGTAATGAATATAAATCGGAGATAGAGAGCTAATTTTTGAGGCAAACTTACGATTTTATATTCACTTTTCTGTGATGTTGTTCTATTCAATTTTGTGAAAGAAAGTATTTCAATTTATCTACTGAACATTGGGATTTGGAGCACATTTGAAAGTTATTTTGAATGGAAATATATTTTAATTTTTATGAAAATCATTTAATTAGAATGAATGATTTTTTATCTGATACAAAAAACATCATCAGACCAATTGCCATTATGTTCATGCAATGCTCTCAATAATTGATGGTATTTTTGCTGTAGCTATTTTATTGTATATCATTTCATCATTAACTTTCTTCTCACACCCTGTTTGCTCATAACAAGTACTCTATCACTTCGCGTGTCTTGTGTAAATTCACTTTTTCCCTCAAACTTTCCTCGAGATCTTGTTGACCTTTGTGTAAAAACATCAGATTAATTAATAGATATTCTTGATACATAATTTGCAAGAGGCAAACCGATCTCAACGGTACACTAATTCGTCATGGGCATTCTCAGATTGAATGAGGAATAGATTTGATAATGTTATATGAATATAACAAGATTGGAAATGTTAGATAAATGGGGATATCGATCACCAACTCGATACAACTTTGTAAATAATTCATAAATTTGAATCTACCGAAACAGGACCGATAAAAGAAGATATAAAAACCTCAACTTGCAACTCACACGTTCATGGTCAAAAAGTTGAAGAATAATTTTCACATAAACTCAGAATCTTTTGTCCACTTCTGATTGATTTTTTATGATTGTTGCTCCAATAAATGTTGCATTTCATTGACATGAGTAGAAACAATACGGAGATGGAATTGCGCGAAAAGTAGATAAACACAAAAAGTTGAAATTGTGAAGTATTTAAAAAATTAAACATCAAATACTGAAACGAGACATCATAAAATAGGTAGATGGTTGTGTTTGCAGTGGATTGCTCCGACTTCGCTGTACTACGACAAACGATGGATTTATGATGATCATAAAATTCGATGTACGCAGTAAAAACTTCAACTTCAATGCGCGACGTTCCCAATGTAGAAAATCGTAAAAGCCAATGAGATGCAGCTATTATAATATACTCACGCATCTTCTTAATACATGTCGTACATACACACACACACACACGCACACGCACGCACACACTTTTTCTCATATTTACAGTTCTATATATACATTCATGTGAGCAGTGTAATCGTTTTTCAATCTCAACCTCAGAATATAGACACGTGATATTCTCGGAAGCAATATAAATGCAATGTGCTTGGATGACATGCAACAATATCAAAGTAAAATTAATTAACACTTCTTGTGAGAATAAACTAATGAGCAAATGAATGATAGGTGTAAGTAACTGCATAGATTAGAATCTGAATTAATGTTTGATATCATGATATGATTCAGTATCTAAAAAAAAAAAAAAATTAACTTCAAACTAGGTGTAGATATATTATTCTGTGTGATATTCTTTTTAAATAGATATATTATTTGCTGATTGGCTGTGCATCGCTATATATATAATGCTAATAATATATATAATAGATAGAATGCTCATGGGATTTTTTGTTGAAAAAAAAAAGTACGGATAAGTAGTGAGTTATTTTAGATTAGCATAAAAGATATTTCAAAATGAAAATTTGGTTACATTTACATAGTAGTTGATGTCTATGAATTCAATTTGTTTAACCTATCAACACCTTTAGTTATTTTATGTGATGCAAAAATATGATTATTTAGTTGAGATTGGAGACTTGTTTGTTTATTCTACTTTATAAAACATTGTAAAATTATTATTTCCATTATATTTCCGTTCGCCTGTTTTTTGGAGACAAATAATCTTCAATGAAGAACTGAAATTTCGTCATTTAACAAACTTCCTTTGAACCAAGAAGTTTATGCCTGTCGTAATATATAATCTCGAATTTACGAAGAAACTCTACAGAAGAAATAGTTTTATGACTTTCTTTCATTATTCCTCGTCCTAATTATTACCAAAAAATTTTAATTTTCTCAGGTGGCAATAAATTATCGTGGGCTTTGTACAATAAAGATTAAGTTTTTAATCTCCATTGAAAGGTAAATTTGAGACATAATATTATAATAATTCAATGTCGTCGTGCGAAAATACGAAGTGAAGTTGTAGATTTTGCGAACATAATAGAATAAGCATGAAAAATGTTCGAGTGGATTTTGTGTATATATATTTATTTATAAAGAGTATGTGTTTCCTACCTTTCATTCTCTCATAACATTTTTTTTTAGAGAATACATTGGGTTAGTATGCATACACTGTGTACGTGCAATCACTTCTTTTTATCAATTGACATTAATAATATATGAGCTCATGAATTGTTATCTGCACATACAGTTACGGTTTATATATCTATGGTGATGAAAATTATCTATACATATTAATGCAGTAGTAATATTTATGGCAGTCCAATTGATATACTTCAGTATAAATGAATGATTAAAATTTTAAAAAATGCGACCGGGGTAAAAATAGTATTGGACGTTGGATTCATAAAATAGTGCATTTTACGACTGCACTTTCTTTCGTCTGCGAATGCATGTTGAATAGATTGTATTTATATGTGAATATATATTCTATTCATACAAAAAGTAAAAAGCAAGAATGAAAGAAACAAAGAAGAATAATATTATGATTCATGATTTATACTTAGGACTTATCTGCATTTTAAGAGATATAATTCATTACAAACATTCCGAGCTTGGACACGTTTAATTTTTCATTCAATATCTCGAACTTAAAGTCGTTAGTTGTTTGGATACTTCCATGACACACCTGATATTTATTTATGACTTCATAACCATGTCTGCGTATATAACCGCATACTGAACAAACACAAAGAACATTTATACTTCATTTTATCGCTCACCATGAGGTTCAACGTCTTTTTATATATACACGATCACATATATGTTCTCTCGAAACTTCATCAGTTTTGGTATAATATAATCTTACATTCTTTTTCGGTGCATTCGTTAAGTTATAGAATTCGAGGAATTATATTTCATTGCTGGCATTTCACAACCATTTCAAGTAATTTTTATGAAGTAGATTCAACGAGGATGACTCAATTTCTTTATCGAAAGAATTTTTTTGTTGATAATTGATAATGTTCAGATGAGAATCGAAACGTATCAAATCTTATTGTCTACAATGTTCTCATTATTTTAGAAGACTTTCTCGGTTTGAATAGGAGGGAATAAATGGGTAATTTATGTACACGGTACCCTGATCCAGGAAGTATCTCGTATTTTATAATTTTTTTTTCTACGTCATTTAATTTTTATAAAGTTCACGAAAATATGGTGGGAACATTTTTTTTCTTCTCCTAATTTAGTTTCAGGTGTATAAAAATGATGCTTTGTAACAAAATACTTTTGATTCAGAGTTAAAAAGTATCAGATTATGGGGAATTTCATCTATTTTGAAATAATATTTATGCATACGCAAAATTAAAATATTTATAATGAAGAGAAACAATTACGGTGGTCCAGAGTTATACGAGTTATTATAAGGTCCATGAATTGTACGTTGACCTAGGCATTGACTGATGTTTACAACCCGCAGAATACACAGTATATGGTCTCTTCACGCGAGAAATACTGTATACTTGATTGCGCGTGCCAACGTTGGGCTGTCTATACGTGCACGTGCCCAAGAATATACACCCCAGATGAACGTGTGCGACTATTATGCTGCAAATAGTGTCGCATACATGCATGCATTGCAGCAGCTGCATATACTCATCACGTACCCTTTGATCATTCTGAGATAAAAAAGATTTGTGCCTCCGTAGATATTTTTTATCACTCTTATGACTTTCTTGTAAAAGCATAATATAAATTGCACTATACAAGCGCCATCTCTTTATTTATTTCATTTAATGTTCGTTAATGTTCCGTAGCGTCTTGTATAATTAACCTATTAATCATCCTGCTCATGTGTATATTTGTATATATTTTCATAATCTTATTGACGTGATGCAATAAATCGTAGTTTTATTATTTTGGCCTTTTGTAAAATTTAATATCAATCTAACTTTGACGAGCTTTCATCATCGGACGGAACATTAGGGATCTTAATTTTAATTTTCCGATGCAATAATTAATTAATGAGCAATGATAATTTCAGCAGGAAAATCCTTTTCTTGACACATATCTGTGAGAGTATATAGAATCTCGGTGAGATTCCATTCCATTTTTCAAACTATTGATATTGGAAAATTGATAGAGAAATAATTGCAAAAATGTTGTCTGTCGTCATACATTTGGATAATTAGAGAATCGATATTATTAAATTGGATTTTCTTAAAATGTCTGCTTTTGTCTGAAAATATCTTCAGACAGGTGTCGGTCTCTTCTGAGGTATTATCGTCATGTCACCTAATAAAATGAATCATTATATTAACGAAATGCCGTTTCCGAGATATTTCAAACAAATGATTTACCTCAATATTTTTGTGGTATATTTCTAATATGACAATTTTGGCGGAACATTTGGGATAATTTTCTCTGTATTCTGAATGGGCGACATTTTTGCAGGTAAGGTTTTTTCCATTCGATATTATATTATTAATTATACATATTCGGTAGTACTTTTTGTTGCAATGTTGCAAGTTGCAAAAAATAAATGAGATCTGAAGAGTGTAAAAGTGTCACATGATTGAAATCTGAAGCTCTATTGACCCGAATTGAATTCGAGTTGGAATGTGTGAGGAGTGTCAAGCTTGCGTCGCGAATCTTTTATTCATCAAACTCCATTCTTTCTGGCATTAGTCACACAACATTTTTTGCAATCCAGATTTATATGGGAAAGTTCAATTTGATAGAGGCGAATCACTTCGATCAGATAGGAATACGGAATATTCTCAAACGTCATTAGCTCATCGTAGTGGTGGCAAATAATTATTGAAAATGATGAACATAAAGATTCGTATGAAAATTATCATGCATATTGTGTTATTCTGAAACCTGTTTGTATATTATTACACAACTTTATCATTGGAGTAATTTTGAATATCTCTATAAATGTGTTAAAAGTGATTACAATAATTACAATGATGAAAATGGGCGTTAACACATTAATCATCAGTGATTTCCAGTGGATACGTGAATTTTTTCAACGACAAAATAATCGCAAAAAAATGTGATGAAGGAGATAGGCTATGAAAAGGGTAGATTATGATAAATTGTCGTCACAATTATCTCTCGCGTGCATTTCATCTTTCACTTTTGTCTCAATTTTGTTCTTTTTTTCAATCAAGCTTTTCCTCTTTGTAAGTGACTTCTACTGTTGTTTTTTTCTATGATGTTTTATTTTTCTTTCGTCTATTTTTTCGTTGGTCTCTTCTTCTCGTTACTGTTTTCTCCGTGATTTATTTTTAACAAGATTTCTCAAATTTGAATGACGTTCCATTCGGAATGACAGTGAGATTGCGAGATCGTGTGCTTTGGTCTTATTTTCGAGTCTTTCCTGGCAGTTAAGTGACAATCGGTAAGATTTTTTAGAGCATATCAAAAATAATAGGAATATAGTAAATCATTTTGTTCAAGCAATGTTTTTTTCTTCTGACAGAACAGAAAAGTAGATAATTGGATTAATGATTATCCAAATTCCAGCCGCGTCTCATCCACTTAAGAACGCTTCAAAGTTTGTCTCAGCAAATGTTACAAAAGACATTTTTTTGGGTTCATTCAAACAATCATCATGACGTTGCATTACAAATCGGGCGCTGGTTGCCGGACTGTATTTTTCACACATAACTTTCCATCACAAAATTAATCAAAACATAATAAACCGATAGTAAAAAATAATCCAATACGTTTTTTTGACCCATGGAAATTATGCCATGGGTTATTATTGCTGAGTAATTTTGTATGTGAGAAGATATCACTTGGGGATTGAAAATTTGCCACTCTGATACTGTTTGCTGTTTGTGATGAAAAAGTAATGTCGAGAAGAATTGATTTTATATTACTATACAACAGTCCTACAACGCGATGGAGAAAATATGAGACTTGACGAAACCAAATTCTAATACAGTGAGAATTCATCACGAGATCCAATCCGAATCAATAAAAAATTGCTTGGCAATAAGGGATTAGTGGAATAGAGTTTAATAACGAAATAGAGGTTTTCTAATGATTCCTATAAATATCATTTTAGATGAAACGAATCGCCATGTCGTAACATCTAAGAAACATCTCTGAAAAGTATAAATTTCAATGGTGCTTCCCAATCATTTATGATATAATTATGAAAGAAATTGTGAATCTCTTTGTATTGCGATTTGACAATATCATGGCATACGTTAACAACTTCAATGCATTTATTTCAATTTCATTTTGAAATTACACCAACCCATTCAGAATAGATTAATATACCAATAATAAGACAAAAGAGCAGAAATGTGTCCAAGTTATGATACCATGTCACGCAAACCTTTACTAATAAGCTCTATGATACTAATACATAGAGAACAGAGATATTTCCAGAAACAATTAAAAAATAAAACATTAAAGAAAAATCAAATTGCTTTATCGTTCATCTATCCCAAGAAGTTTCATCTGAACTGATGAATTATCATTGAAAAATTCACGGGTCAGAAAGTGCAAATTTATAGTGATCCATAATATATTATGTATAATGATGAATGATTGACTGAAGAATTGGAGCGCTAGCATTTAGTTATGTTGTTGAATTAGTCAAACTCTTTTCATATATTCACAAATTACAGCCCGACGTAATATATCTAATTCGCTGACTCTCTTCATATTATCTTAATCTTATTGCATGGGCAAACAGATTCACATATTCATAACATTTGAGATATTCATCTAGAGTTTCCTTTATGCAACAGATGGTGGCCAGTGAAAAATGTCTGGTAATCACTTGAAAAAAAAAAAGTTTACAGTCTTGTCCTCATTCTCTTAATTTTCTGGTCTCACGAACATGAATCACTCCTGGCCAGTATCATACGTTGCCGTACAAAAGCCAATTTCTTTTACGCGAATCTTCTCTGAATACTTCTAAGAAAAATCATCACATGTTAACAAAACGAATGCAGAATGGGTGGGAACACGTGATAATTATGTGGCGCAGTTTTTGTGTATACAAAGCTGTCCAGTATATACCTAAACTAAATATAACCTGAAATCATCAACCAAATAATAACAGCCATATAAAAAATTTAACTACGCATAAACGTTGAATTTCTTTCACGAAAATTATTTGGCGATTTTTTGTTCATTTACTCATCTCAATCACCTCCATGCATCAGGATAATTTGTCGGAACTCAACGATCGATCCTTTCAATTGGGATGAAAATAATATTTGAAAGTTCGAAGTGATTTTATCAATGCGATGAATGCTGCTACCATATCTTCATGCGTAAAAAAACATTCTGGCCGATTTGAGACGAAACGATTTCATAGGTAAATGCACAAGTGAAATCAACTGGAAACACGAAAGAAATAGAAAAACAAAAAAGATCAATGGCCTGATATAGATGTCGAGATGTCGTCACTGCTGAATCTTCCAATGTTGTCGTGTGATTTACATTCGAAAAATTTTTATTTACGTTTCTTTGTTGCATAATGGGTGTTCAATTCTTTTTTATTTGCTTGATTGAAGATAAAAACAATTAAACCTGTAGAAGATACCTGTAACGGTGCGCGCTATGTTGGCGAGTAGTGCCCAGTGGATCACCAAGCAGATGTGAACTGGAAATGGCAATCGGCGACATTGTTGTCATCATCATTGTCATGATTATTGACGCTAACAGATGTACAACGTGTGACGACCATTTGCAATCCAGTTGCTTTGTCCACAAGTGCAGGAGATCATCATGTTCGAAACTTACTGATGCACATCAAGATGCAACGACTGCCAATAATCCTGGGTGATCTTCCTTCAGTAATTCCATCATCATCACCATCATCATCCTCATCGACTATATCATTACGAATTTCATTATTGCTATTGCTACTGGTAATTGTGATCTTCGATTCAACAGCTGGTAAATTATCTTCAGGTTGTTGGTCATCGGAATTTGTGGATTGCCTCTGATGGAACCGGAGTGAAACAACTTCATTAATCTTCATGATGTCGATAGCGCCTGTTTCAAGTGATGCATTTGGACCGGAACCAGAAGTAACTGCACAATTCTCTTCCATATCGACAATTCCTGGCGTGGTAGCATTTGACACACTGCAACAAACGTTAAAATAATCTGTTTTACCGGTTGTTACGCACAATGATATCAACTATCTATGCCTGACGAGGTAAAGTATTGTATAATTAATGTCAGAATATACAACATAATTGTGTTCATTATGATATTATAATGAACAGTTTATATTTTAATGATTATATAATACGATGATTGAGCTATTTCAATGCAAATATTGTCTTTATTGCCATTCATCAACATTAATTAATAATCGGAACAAATTACTTCAGAATGTTCTCTGTTTATGGCATGAATAGTAAACAAAAAACATTGAAATATTTATCTATCTATTCATTTTGTTATTAGTCATTTAAATTTTTCCCTTGTGGGATTGTAAAAATTAAATTAGTGCTTTAGCGGATCGCAATTTGTGTGATTAAAGGAATCAATTTGTATTCCTAATCCTTTTTATATTACACAATATATTGATTGAAATTCCTCACGCTGATGCGTGTTTGAGTATGGGAAATTACTACGAGGGTTTTGTTTTTCATATATGGCATCGGTTCCCCTTTTCACACTAAACAAAAGAATAATTATACACAAAAATGACCCCATATATGCATGTCCAGATAGAGGTAATTAGTATCCAGATACAAAAATAACTATTGAAAAATTCCATCAGATGATTCAATAAATATTATTTTTATGGTTATTTTTTTACATGGATATTTAAGTTTTAGTGTAGAGTATTTCGGTATATTTATTTTTGTATAAAATACTCTTGTTATAATGTTCTGTATAGGTATCAAGAAAGAATGTAATTACTACTGCGGTGAAAACCGTATCGATCTTGCAGATTTCATGAATCTCATGATTGTTATTTCATCCTGTACTTTAATAAGAATTGAGAATCATTATGATTCTCTTATTCCTTTATAATGTAGAAATGTATCAATAATCTCTGAAAGTTTCATCGAAACGAGACGAAAACATAGAAAGAAGACAACGCGAAAATACGAAGTGTCGAAACCATCTCACATTTTAGTGAATCCTGTACAATTTCAAACTGATGAACTAATTGGCGGAAATTACCACAGAATTTTCTGATGGTAATTTGAATAATAAACAATCTGTAAACAGATCAGATGATCTCTGACTATTTTGGAAGAATCGATTTCAATTAAAGGTGTAGAAAGCGACCAGAAAGAGCACCTTTTCACTCTTTGCTCGGGTGATTTCAACATCGGTATTCAACATTTCAACGAAAATCTCTCAGATATACGCCAGAATGATACCATACAAAGCACTGATTTCAAAAGTAACAGAATTGTTGATTCGGTACACAAAAGATACTGAATTAATTATGCTTGTTTCTAATTTTCGGTGCCGCAATTGCGCAGAGAAATTTTGTGTACAAAGCTTTGACTGAACACTTGCTAGTTTGTTCACGGGGACCGGTATTTACAGTGCCATTTGCCTTTACCGAACATCAAACATTCCAATTTCTAATGGCATGGAGGTAGTTCCGATTCTACATCAGGATTTCAAATAGTTTGATGCACATATATACACGAATTTATATAAAATGAAAATGTAATTCGGGAATAAACAACTTTTAGAATTTAACGTAGAGATAATTAGAGAGAAGCCGGTAAAGTGATCTCGATGAATCTAATTTTAGTTTATTCGATCCCACGACACGTTTAACACAGAGTTAATGTGATCTTAAGAGGATATTTATTGATTTATAAATTAGAGGTGGCTGAGAAATTCAGGACAATATAAAAAAATGGGAAAATTCAAGAATTATACAGGAAATCAAAGTGAAATTACTTGGTATACATATGTACTGTGGTTAATTAATATTATTACTTATGAGGGTTTATCTTCAGTTTTATGAATTCGAATAGAAGGGTTAATGTTGGAGCGAATATTGAACTTAACGTTACTATTTGAAGTGAACTACAATGAGTAATGCTCCTGCCCACAATTTATGCTTCAAAGTAATCCTGAGATTTAGTGAAACTCCAGTGACAGTTTTTGTATATAAAGATTTTTTTTTGTTGATAATTTTCCCAAAGGATATTTTTTTGTAGATCAAATCAAATTCATTAAATGGAACAGAATTCATTGAATCCAGTGATCGATGAATCGAATGTTTCAAAATTTTTGTTATTCGTAGCATTTCTAATAATGAATACATTATTAAGAACGGATGGCGAGACCCTTTTCACACATTCAGTTATTTCCAGAAAATTAAGAATCGAAAATTCTCCAGTATCAGATTAAATGCAATACGGTGACAATATAATTAAATCAATACAGATTAATATTAAAAATACTAAAAATTATCCTGAAGAGACGTTTTAGCATAAATGATTTAAAGTCATAAATAGAAATCTACCATGGATAGAATTATATCTAAAAAGAATTTTTTTAATTAAAAAAGTGACTCGGAATTAACTTCATCACAAATGTGTTTCACCAGAGTTGTGATCTGTTCAGTTCCACCGAATTAGTAATATAAACTTCGATGAATTCAATATTCATCTGACATCTGTTTTGAGAATAACTAATAATTCCGATTTCACAACCATAATTCCAGGTAGACGTCAATTCACTATAAATCATAAACAGCTGTCGACCCAGCACTTTAGCAATTATGGATCATTTCCTTCTTCAGCTTCATGATATCCAATTTAATACTTCACGATAAATAAAACACAAGGCAAACAATATTGCCATCTCAACCCTTATATTCTGCAATGTTCACTTATGATCTCAAATATGTATATTGACATATTAATATTCATCGTTCAATTTGCGAATACACATTTTAAATGGGGATTTAATATGAAATCACGTGAAGTGGAAATTTATTGACATGATCGTTAGCGGTGAATGTTGGAAATATCAGCGTCAACGCGTATACTGTAATTACCAGGTTATACATACCACAATAAAATCGTAATTATATTTCCTATCATTAAAAACTGCCAGATGCAATTAGAGAAAAAAAAACGTTCCGAGAATTTCCAGTAAATTTACTGCGATTATTTTCATGAATAAGTGCACGATAAGAAGTACAATATCCCGTATGAAAAAAAAAATGTATGTCATTAATATATGCTATTTTATATTTTCTCAAGATAAAAATATATAACTGTTCTATATCCATCAACTGATCCTTGGTTTTTCAGTTTTAATACAAGAGCTATCTAATTTTCTTATTGCATTTCACCTTCAATGCAAAAAAATATAAAATATTTATAATTACAGTATATGGAGTTTTATATAATAGAATATATATAATATATAATTAACATATATGAACTTATAATTCATGTATATTTCAATGTGTGTTACACCATATATTCTTAGTTATAATTGAAACTATACATTTTGTTATATGACAAAACATATGAAGAAATATACTGAAATTGGCCGCATATATGATCCGATATTTAACATATATGTCTGCATATATTTTTGATATATATGTTATTTTCATACGGGATATTTGTAGCGTTAAAGTATGGATTTATGTATATGAACACAAATGATCTCACCAACGATTGCAGTACCTTTAGCGGGCTCAAGTGCACTTCGAATGGGTGAATGTCAGTTCCGGAACTTTTTTTGTCTCGTCCTTTCTCACCCGCACCCAAACAAGCAAACTATCCCAAAGCCATATTATTTGTGAAGCCCATATAACTTCGACTGATTCAGCACTTTTTATCTTTATGAATAATACGACGATAAAACACCCTTCAAAGAGTCGCAGACATCATTTCTGGGGGGGGTTTTTTTCCCACATCTTTTCGTGATATAAGTACAACTTTAGCACATAATATATTTTGTAAATAATTATTTTTAAACGATCTGCATTATCTTGATGTTGACATCAATCTCACTAAGAGGTGCATTTGTTGAACATGACATCATGCTTCTGTGAGAAATTTTTTAAGAACATTCATTGAAAGTTGATGAAAATAATTTGAATATCGATAAATTGTTTATCAATATAATTTTTCATTCATGCTTAATGAACGGTTTGTTTGTGGAAAGCGAAGAGGTATTTGTACTTAATGTACGTCATTTAGAACAATCCGGTATTGTGATTGATGTGAAGATTCTTCCCATTGTATTTTCAATATTGATTATTTTGAAACACTTCTCGGAAGCTCTGTTTAGTATTAATTCTACTGATCGAACAAGTTAGAATTTCGAATCTCCATATAATTCCTTATACTTTATACAAATTGATAAGCAATAAGTGATTTCTCTACTTCTTTTATTCAAGTGGCTCCTTCATCTTTTATTTATTCAATAAAATTATGTTTACCAATAATTTTCATCAACGTTTAGTGAAAATTTAGTTGATAAAATCAGTATTGAACCAGACAAAAAAAAATGAAAGTCTTTAAGGTATTAATTAAATTTGAATAAACTATCCATTGGCAGTGAGTCAAAATTGATTATTCATCAGGAATGATTTAATTTGTTAAATATTGAAACAACCTCTCTCTCTCTGCACAATTATCTGGTGTAGATAAAATAATTTGTACTATGTCATTCCATCCCACTATTCGAAAACGAATTTTACCTCAACACATTTGTCCTTCCGATCGTCTTTTTCAATCAATCTAGCGAATTGCAATTGAACTTAAAATCGAATCTAGTGGACAATTTTCATTGGCAAATAACTCGAAACGAGACTATCAAACGATATATGTAAAATATATATATCCATATATCACTCGACTGTAAAAAGTTTCAATCATTCCCTCATGGAGTTTTGCGAACTTTGTTCTCAATGCCAGTACTTGCATTTGTATATTAAAACACTTTGCGTCATTGTAAAACTGTTGGCGTAGATCGCATTTTTGTGTCATGTTGGTTGAATTGTCGCAAAATATTTCATTGCAAGTGGTATAATGGAAAATTGATCGCATCGAAACAACAGGATTTTAATCCATTTGACTCACTTTAATTCGTGACATTTTCAATATATGAAAAAGAGTGAAAAATCGGTTAAGAGTGATGGCAAAAATGTCACAAAAACAAACACAGTGTACCTAAATAAATGGCGGACAATTTAAATGTATTGATAGAAATTGAAAAAAAAAAGATGTAGCGAAATGATATATTACAGCAGGGAGTTCTGATAAATCATTTTGATACTCATAGTCAAATTTCGACAGTGGCGTTGTCTTTATCGCAAAAGAAACAAACTATAACGTCGTTTCGATTTATGAGGTGCATCGATCATGTTCAGTCCACTACACTGCGAATAACGGATGGAAAAGTAACATCCAATCGAAGGTATACGTAAGTAGGAGAAACATTGCAACTGTTATACACCCACAAACAAATTGTAAACTAATTGTAGCTTAGCTCTTGAATTAAGCTGCTTTGGAATTTTTCAATTGATTGATGTTAAGCCGGGAAAATATCTCTCTGTATGAGTTAAAGCTGTGTATGTTCCAATAAAATAATACATACTCATATAACTATTCCATTTAATCCAATTAATATATTACATTATTGTAACAAATTGTTATTGTGATTTAAATAAATTTAATGCTCGAATGAATGTAGATTTTTATTGGATATTTTTTATTCTGATTGTATATTGAAATACATGGGTTCAAATAGTATTATCAGGATTTCTATGATTACATTAAGCTCTTTAATAGGAAATTATGAACAAAACTACATCGAGGAGAAATAGGACATTAAACAAAAGGATTTGTTTGGTATAAATGAATGTGTTGACTATTTTTTTTAAGAATTATTTGTCATGCACATTCGTAGTTGGTTGCATTTTGTGAATATTAACGAACAATTAAATTATCATGAGTTTGTCCCTTCATTTTTTCACGATATGCAGGTGATTACGGAAATACGATGCGGTTGAAGAAGCTTGATTGACAACTGGGGGTGCGTCAATTATTGATGAATACTCATCAGATGAAAAGTCTTCATTCGTTCTTTATTTGACAACAAATCAAGACAATACGTGGAATATATTTTTTAACTTGATAAACTGATGTTCATATGTGAGCCATAAATGAATGATTCATTTGTGCTATGTCTTAAATAAACATTTACTCCATGTTAATGAATTTTTTTAATGTCAAACTAATTATTTTTCCCCGATGCTGAAAATATTATCTGTTGTGACAATGACTAGAAAAAACACCACACTGAAAAATTTGCATCTGAAAAAAGAGGTTTAAATTGATATTGTTTTAATTCTTTTTCTCAATTTCTTATTGCACTTGGCGGATTCATGAGAAAATATATGATCAAGTAGAAATAGGTGAAGCTCCACTTCTGCATAATTATCAAAGCCATGAAATGTAACTAAAATGATTTTTTTCCGGACCGTCACTTCGAAGATGGAATTCTGTCGGTTCGCACTCGGTCGGTTGTTTGGTGTTAAGAGTGGATGATAGTGTTGATCACAATATTTTCCCGGTAGTAATTTTGCCCAGCAGTAATTTTCCAGACAACCTAATAAAATAGTATCTACCGAATGGAATCCGAAGTGCATACTATTTTGCAGCGAACAATTTGCAAGAGAATGGGAATTATAACAATGCGGTGTAATCACCGTTCTGCCATTGAATTTTTCATGTTCAACGTCCAGTACATGCTCAACGTTGGAATAACGGAAAGTTCGGAATAATACAAAACTCAAAAACATAAATCACTTCACCCAATGATATTCGTTACTTTCTGCATTGGGAGAGTAGTAATTTTTGAAATGATTTATTATTGTGTGAAGTGAATTGAATCTCAACTGCAAATTCACCACATAGGAACGTGGAATTCTGCGAATTAAATGTATATTTATATTTATTCATGAAAACTATCCATTGTGATTTTCTATGTGTGTGTGGAAAAAAAACAATGCATGGATTTTTGTTGTGGAATTGGAAAATACGATAATATAAATTTTTATTGTGTTTTTTTTTATTTCAAACGCTGTTATGGCTCCTGCAAACTGATTTATCAATGATATGTCAGACCTGATGACAGCTATCAAGTGGATTCAGAAAACACGACCCGATTTTTTTTGTGCTTCGCAGTTTTCCCACATCCTACTGCAAATCTAGATACTTGCAATCGTGTCAACTGCAGACCTTCGGGTCTGTAGGATTGCACTGAAGGATTATATTCTCACTAAACGCGTCCCGAGTGTCCTTGCTATGAATGTTACGAAAACAACAGGAACTAAAACCGGGTTTGATATATGAGGAGTAAAGACGCAGTTGGTGTGTCAAGTGTAAGAGAATTTCGTAAGGAGGAAAACTTTCGACGACTGAATGATAGTTAGAGAAATAATACAAGAATTAATTATAAGTTTTGTGACATTCATTTTAGTGTAATTATAACATAGAAATACGATTATGACATTAAAGTTCGTCAAAGTATATGAATAAAAAGTCATTCAACATTTGTTTCTGCGGGTAGTCATCAGTACGTGAGAGCAGTTGAAGTTAGTTAACATGACAAAGCCATTGTCGTCAAATTAATTGTCGGTCATATATTTATTACGATCAACATCATTTTCTTGCTGTAAATATAAATTTCTCGTTTCATTTCATTCAGAATTTCACAGAATGAATGAAACAAATAGTTATATCTTATTTATTTTCAATTCGTTCACTCTCATCTAATCAATTTACATCACCATAATTCACTGAACTCGAAAGCACCAACCTTAACAATTTTCATGATGATTTAAACCGACCAGTTGAACTCAAGTGCTCATTGTTCTCCGTTTCATTATATACATTCTTTCACGTGGCATTATCAAGAGGTGAATAATGTTCACGGATGGTTTATAATCTCCGTAGCAAGTTTGCTGAGGAGTTAAACCACCGACTATTCCAGCTCTGTCCTGTACGTAAACATTGTCACGAGTATCGATCACAATGCTGCCACTTTGAACTTCAACTTCCAATGATAAAAGTCATTCTACTGTATAATTTCCTGCCAACGGGTTTATCTATTATATATAAATGGTCTACGAACACTAATTCACCAAACGTCTTGAATCACCGTTCTTGCCGATTCAAGATATATACCTCAAGTGTTTATTATTGAATGGAAATGGAAATGCTATAGGTTCTTGAAAAAAAAGTAACGCTAGCAAAAAAAGGTACTTTACAAAAATATCATTCGGAACAAATACCGTCCGGGAATTTATATATAATTGAATGGATATATGTATGTAGATAAATATAGATATGGCAACTGCACCTCGTTGACCGTTTCCAAGGTGATCATTTCCAAGAAAACCCTCCAAAACTGAGATCGTGGATGCTGGGCTTTCATCGATTGTGGGCAAGGTCAATATTATTATTCTGTAGACAGAACATTGTCAAGTGTTTTCACAATAATCGAGGTTGCCAAGAGGCGGGCGGAATTATTGATTACTAAACTCAATCGATAATTGGAGGCAGATGAGCACGAATTATCTGAAAGTTATTAAAATTTTTTTTTTCTGGATAATTCAATAGTTCGCGATTGTCAACATCATTTTAACATTCAGACATATTTACTTATGTTGATCGATTCAGTTATTTTGGTCAGTGTAATTTAATAAATTCGAACAAATTTTATGTTGCGCTGATGCTTGTTGGGACTATCCATCCGACTACTCATTTTCAATCTCATATTGATGATTAAGTAATACTTTTAAATCAGATCGGACAGATGTTCTGGATTAACAGAAAGAAGAAAGAAAAATTCATTCGGTCAGTGCAACATAGAATTTTAAGTGATATCATTTGTTGTAGTTTTAAGTACACAAACTTCGATCAATCTTGCGTTTTCTTACGAAAAATTTTATAAAAATGATATTATTTTTATTCATGTTTCATTGGTGAGATGTCTCGGCGTGGTTGTGGTGGATGCCAGGAAATTTTCAGGATTTGTGGATAGTTTGCAATAATTCATGTATGTTTTCTTATGTCTTGGCACCCAATATATATCATAAATATATCGTGCATATTTTATTTATCGTAAGAAATGTAACTCTGCATGAAAAAAAAATATGAGGGCAACCCGAGCTAGCGAAAGACATCGCGATAGTATGAAAAGAAAATGGAGTATATTCACAACAATGACATTGACTGAGTGAAGATGTATCACAGAAATTCAATTAGGATAATTAATGATTCAGAGTGAAAGAGAGAAATCGGAGAGATGTGCAAGATTGCACGCGTTAATGACTTGGTATTTCAAAACATTTAGTCATTCAATACAAGTTTTTCTTGGAGTTTGCAATTGACAAAAAAAAATGAAACTTTCATGATGAACATTAAGTCCCTTAATGAGGTCTGAAAAAAATGGCCTTTTTATCCAGATCTTTCCAAATGTTCACACGAGGAAGAGTAAAATTTTTTTCTCACCTCTGTCGCACGTTCGAGAGGTAAAAGAAACTGGTGGATGTATACATATATATACATATGTGATTGCTTGAGTGAGTGGCACAGACAGAAAATGTGGTGTACGACTCACAAGTAAATGAATATTCTATTTCACACATTAAAAGAGTCATACCAATTATTAAATATACAGAATTGAATGAGTGGTTTATTGATATAACATAAGTCTCCATTCATCGTAGTAATTAGTAATTATATTTTTTGATTTTAATTTTGTCGTAAGTAAAATTAGCCATTTCTGTTTTCCAATTCAAATTATTAACGAACCTTGTGATCATGTGATTATTTTTTGAAATTATTTATAGTATAAATATCGAAAAATTATTCTACATTTTCGATTATATTTTTTTAAGGTATAAATTTTTCTCTAGCCCTGCTGAAGCATTGCTGCAACACTACACGTGGAGGTAATTGATCATGATCATAACGATAAATTAAAATTTAGAAAGATACAATTTCCTACTTGATTTTTGATTCGAATTTCGCCTGATTATTTTCTAGTCCAATTGTGATCGCTTGCTATTATTCTGAATTTAATCGAGAATTTTCCGATTAATAAATGAAAACCAGCGAATTTGGACGGTATCACATCCGCTATGCAACATCCGCCTGCTGCTTGTAAAACTCAATGTACATTCAAAATCCTGCTCACTGCCTCAGCATCATATATGCTGTTTCATAAGTTATGAAACCAGGGCGGGATGATATTACTACAAACCATGTTTTTATTATGTTTGATGTTTTTGTACGATCGTATAAATTGTATACTACTGCATATCCGTATATTTTATGTTCAATATATATTTATTGCAGAAATATGGATTCAGATGGAACAGTGAACTGCAGCTATCAAGTGAGATGGATGCTCTAACGGCCAATAAATGCTTTATTTATCGAATTTAAGAACTGTAATTTCACCTTAAGAATTGAAAATTTGATGCAGACTTCACGAATTTTATTCGGAATTAATGTTGCTGACAATGCATTGCTTTAAAGCAGTACTTCAAAATTGCTGAGGGGCCAAATATTTGATCGATACTCATAACAAGAAATAATACATTTTCTTCCAAAGAAGTGTTTCTGATAAAAAATATGCTGGCAGTGTTTTTGTCATTTTTGTTTATTTACTAAAAAAAAAAAAATGTCAAAGTAGTTTACATTCATTTGTCATGGGCTTTATGAAATTCGTGGCGGTAGATACCTCGAATAAAAATAATTACCTTCATTAAAAGTGAAAATCTATAATTATTTTTCTTTCGATTCGCAATTTTTATTTGTGTATACCACATGGTGTTAATATCGTGGGAAATATGTAGAGAAAATCAGCATTCCATAGTGACGACAATTAATTTATGAATAGATGAAGAAAATGTGATTATTCTAAATAAAAAAATTGTGTTAGAATAAACTCACGTCAATCTAGCGGAGCTATTCAACAATAATAGAATTTTGTCATCAGTTGATTGTTCCTTTGAAATGTTTCGGTGTCGAATTGATCTTCTGATATTGTCACGAACAGAATGAGTTCACACCGGTGTTTGAACGTTAAAAAAATATACCTACACCCAGCTCAGTATTTTTCTTACATTGCGATTGGGAGTTGAATTTAACACTAGAAAGCTTAACAGTGGTCGCCACTTTGACTCACACCGGTTTTTTCTTCTACAATGTAAATTCCGTGCATTTACTGAGCCATTTTTTTCTATCATAAGCTCACACTAAACACATTATAGGATATTTTATATGGGGATTATCTATATAATCGAGAAGAATCCGAAGAACTGATATTGGGTATAAGGTCAGCTACAGATTGTGATTGGGAACATTGATACCAGTTTTGTTTTATGTGTCTACGCGCCATGGTTCCCATATCTTCTCAGCGTTCATTTAGATCAGAATGTTTTTCTTTTTATTGAAAACCTGAAGATCCAAATAGACATGTAAATCTGTTCTGCATTCAATTCTGAGGCTCTCAAAGATTTGATAGTGTTGTAATATGTGGTTGTCATTACATTATCGCGACAGTGATGAGTTCAACATAATTTGTGATGAAATCTGTTCATTTTAAATGACTTTTATACACCTGAAGATAAATCGTTGTGGCTATAAATTGTGGATTTTGAATTTACTGGAGGTAAAATATCACCATCTATTTATTAATTTACTCTCTAAGATGAAAATATAACTGTGGTAGAGGAGAAATAATGAACGAAAATGTGGTCGAATCTATAAATTACTTCTTTCCCAAATGATCTATCTTCGCATATTGCACATTTATGCTATGTCTAAACGAAAGTGATCTTGTAACAGGAAAATATTATGACCTGATGAATCTTTTGGCCATGACTTATTTTTTTAATCTATAGTTATTTACGGAGATATTGGATTTTTCATTTTGAGGGCTTACTAAATTTGTAATGTGATCTCAGTTATGCGACCAGTGATTGAAAATCATCACAGATGCTAGAAATAATTGTATTTGTAGTATACTGGAAGATGAATTATCCTAACATTCCTAAAATAGACTAAATACCGATGAATGATAATTCCAACGTGGCACAAATAAATCTACTTTTTTCATATTCGACATATGAATATCACTCGTTAATAAAAAATTTTTTTGTATGAACAGTAATAACATAAAATCAATAATAAGTAAATTGACAAAATAAAATCTTCATGACAATTTTGTGCCCAATGAATACGCCGAGATAGTTAATAATTCACTGACTGCTGTTATAACAAATTTTTATTAATTCCTGTTAATCCTTTCATCATCCAAATTTTTTTTTTATCTCAAATAATGATAATAATATTATGAATTATTATCACTGCGTCGCCTTTTCACTGCTTGGACTTGTTTAATAACAATAGTGAATGTAGAATGATGACATGAATCTTGCAATCAAGTCTTTGAAATGCTTCAAAGGTGTCACAAAGCTGAAAGGCGAATGAAGCAGAATGAATATGCATCCAATTCAAATAAGGTTCATTCGCTATTGGCCAATATGGATTCTATTTATACATGTAGAGAATTTTTCGTTAAAAATTACATTGCTCCAGTATGAACTGAAGCATCATACGTCAATAGTTTTAATAATAATATTACAATAATTCTTATAATTTTCAGAGAAAACTTCAGAATATATTCTCTATATTACAGCAGTATAATGTTGAAAATGATGATAAAGAATTTTCCCAATATATCAATTATTATTTTCGTTTTATTATTTTGTCGCAGCTTTATGGATGGTACTGTAATTTTTATAGTCATTCTCGGCGTAAATTTCCCAAAGCAATTCTTTCTGCTTACTAAAAACTGATTATAAGAGAAAAATAGGGAGGCACAACTAGTATTTTTGTGGATATCTATATAATCGCCTCACTATCAATTATTATCTTTGGAAAGTCGATAATGGACACACCTATTTGTATCTGATACAGTGAATTTCAGCTTCACAAAATCGTTCAAAGTATTTCATAATACGCAATGGCGGTTTTTCCGAGCTTATTATAAACGTGAGGAAAAATGAATTCACACATCATTATACGCCATGTCCACAGTTTAACGAAATTTACGATAACAATAGCAACATCAAAGAAATTCGTTACGTAAATTTTTCTTTTGTTTAATGTTTCCGTTCTTTCACTTCATGAGCGTAAAGAATAAAAGACCTTATTCACTCCTTTCCTCTCTCTCTCTCTTTCTCTCAGCTTCAATATGTATACACACATACGTATACCAGTAAAAGATGTATAGGAAGTGATGCAGAGATGGATTTCTATTGTGAAACGTCGCATCGACTGCCATTTTGATTGGTTTTTATGGCGTCCATTTAACGAGCAGTTTTACTGTGTGATTCGTTTTATGGAAGGATTCGAACATAGAAGTACATTTTTATAGCATTCTTTGACGTCAATCGTATTCATTATACGACTGTTGCAGCATCTACAGTGGCCAAGTTGTACCAGCTGAATACTATCTTTTAACAACGTAACTGAAATCCTTCAAATGCAGGATAAAATCTATATTTATTTACATTTCTACTACTATATACAAATATATAAATAGGTGAAACGATTGTTTAGCACAAGTACGCTCGATAAATGGCAATTCCCAATATTTATTTAGTGCTTGAAAGTTTATTCACAGTACATTTTATGAGTGAATAGGAGAAAATATTGCTACACCAAGAAGAAAGTGGTCAGTGAGATAAAAGGGTGAAACAAATCTTGGATTCAATGTTGCGAATCCAAATAAACAAAAGTTCAGTAACACAACAAAACCTTTAGTTGATGCGACAATTCCTAACCTGGACAATCCAATAATCGAATGCCAATATTTATTTATCGTTTATTAATTAAATTATGACCAGGAAAATAAACTTCTTTCGGTGTAGCATCTGGCCGATTTTGATATCCACCACTGAAGTTTGAGAAAATGTGATCGCGTTCGTATAACACTGGAACTCATGTTGAAAACTTGTGTTCCCAAAGTCGATTCAATAGAATGCTCTTAAGAAATTGCAGTTTCCAAATGTTTTTCATTCGCATTGTGTACGTCCGCCTCGTTCCGGGACGATAAACATAAACGACAGCAATGAGAATAGTGCAAAGGCAGCAAATCGACAGCCTGAACATTCTCATTTTTTGCCATTTTAAATATTATGACAAATCACCGGGTTTATTCCATGGTTTCATGAAGATTGAGTGTAAATTTTCGTGTCGACAGGTGAACGTACTGTATCACCTTTTCATATTATTCATCCATACCAAGTAAAATCTCATTAAGTGAAGTAAATTGAGCTTTTGATGAAGTACATTGGTTCATCCGAAGTAACTGGTTATATCTTGCTATATCTTGCTGCATCCTTAATATTTCACTGCTCTCTTAACTTCGAGCTTCGTATCTCATTAGCCGATATTAATTGCAATTGACAGAGCGTCAAATTTGTAGTCAGCTACGTCGTATATTTGTCGTGAAATAGATTGTGAAGAATGAAAATTTCACTATCTCACTTAGGTATTTATTGCAATGATGTTGTTTAAAATTTATTGAGACACCCCAATTTGAAGTGTTGGCCAAAACTAACATTATTTAGGTCTCACTTTTCATCTGACTTGCAACTGTATAAAGGTTTTGTGCCTGGTTAATATTCCTCGACAATAAATAAACCTCTGACTGCTGTTATAACGAATTGTTGTTAATTATTGTTAGTCGTATCATGACACGAATTTTTTCTGTTTTAAACAATAATAATGACATTGAGAATTAACATCAGTACTGCGACTTTTCATTTCTTGGTACTGATTTATAACAATCGCAATGTGATAACTTCAACCTTACAATCGAAATTTTGAGACACGTCTCATATATGCAACACCAGTTCCTGAAATGTAGAGAAACATAATCAAAAACTTGAGCATATGATAAAGAAAACATCTTGTACACAAATAATGTAGACGCTAAAATATATGAGTGATTAAGCACATAATTAATACAACTCCTTTCGAGCCGTCCTCTTTGTATGTAACAGTCGTGATGATTTTGTGAGAAAAAAACCTAAGACCACACTTTTTGGCAAACTTGATAAGGTGATTTACCTTTCACTTCCGTATTTAACTGTACCTCAACTCTAAAACACTGGAAGGAAAGTTTCTATGAAATTCTCATGTAGACAATGAAGTGTGCGCACACAAGATGTTTGAGAGATATCTTGCGAGTCATTAGGGAAAATTGAGCTGGAGTGTAATAATTCTTGAAATTAGCATCTCATTTCATGCTAAGAGAACACCTGAAATTCTTGGACTCACATATTCATCACTTTACTAGACAAATACATTTACATAATTGAGATGAGCAATATTTCAAAAATTCTCTGGAATTTTTTTCTCCGTTTGTGTTTCAGTATGAACATTCATACAGTCTGAATATGTATTCCATTAAGAGAATCAAGCTCTTTTCTGTCTCATTTATATTCCGTGTCTAATATTCCCCAGTGTATTGGAAACAGAAAAAAAATCAGAAATGTCAATGCTTATATTTGATATAAATCTGTCTTTTCAACATATTTTTTTATTTATATATTTTTTCCGCGAATATGTGTTTTTCCATTCGGAATACCGAAAACCTATCCTTCTATCAGAGAACGAGCGGTTAGTGTCCCGTTTTTAGAATACAAAACCTAAATTCCTAAGTCATGAGATAACCATCAAACCAATAATCATAAAAAAATTAACTTTGGCCTCAATACTAACCATGTCAAATAATATCATTAGTTTCGTTTATCCCTCTCATATCTTTTTTTCTCTCAACATCTATTTACATAATCACAAAACCTGAACTGCTTAGCATTAGATCCATTTTGCGACCAACAGTATGTGAACGTGTCTGTTGAAATATTTTAAATTTTTATTCCCTATTTTTACCTCAATTAACATTGTAGCCAGTTTGGAACACTAATAAACATTTCGTGTTTATCTATTTGGACGGGAACGGAAAATGCTCGACAGAGACTGTACACAAAAGTTACGTATGTTTGTATTCAAGTGATAACAATCAACAAATATAAATATCATTTTTCAAGAAATCAATAGAATGCCCTAGTGAAAACGAAAGTAAAAGCTTTGTCCGAATTTCAATGAGGTTAATTGTAACTCGCTAAAGCGAAAAGTTCTGAAATTTTCAATTGGTATCGTAACTGGCACTGTTATTGAATGCGCAGATTTATTACGCAATGACGTGACGGAGTACCCATTTGATCAGTTCGAAAGGCCATCATTGAACAGTGTAATGATGAAACAATAAGCTATCATCAAATGAAGCGACTGACGGATTAAATGATATTCACAAGAAAGAGATAACGAAGTTTTTATGTCATATTAACAGGTATAATAACGATCCTTTTCAATTACGATTGTTTACATCATAACTATAATTTAGTTCGCGGTCTGGTTTCAACATCTGTTCAGTTACTCCAATTATAGTTACGGTGATAAATCATTACGGCTCAGTGCAATAGATCAATACAGTAATGGATCAATGTTAGTACAATTGAAAATCGCCGAGCATTACTCGCATGTATACATGTACATAATTGGATTAATTACTCGATTAGTAGTATTGCATAGCAACCAGCAATGAAATTCCTGAATCACAAAGCGCATCCACCAGAAATTATGATGCCTGGCGAACAGAGAGAGTCTAGATACAAATCAAGGGCTCAATAGATGACATTTAGTTGAACGGAACAAAAAAAAATACGATAAAGCATGTGTGACTCTGATTTTTTAGGAAGCCAATTGACGTATATGACTGGACGAATTTATTAGATGCATATGAATGCGTTCGTCAGAAATTATTGGAGATATATATATATATATAGTTGATGATACTTTGTGGATATTAAGTTGTCATCCAAACCACATATTTATTTTCGATACACAGTTTGTTCACGAGAAACGGAGATTCATCAATATTTGATAAACTTTGTCTAACTCGTTCGCATTTTGCTCGAATGGCGCGTCAGTGTCGCCACATCCCTCCCAGTTGCACTTCAGAAGTTAAACAATATGTGATGATTCTTCCTATTACGTTCGTCGTATTGATTATTTCAAAACAGTTATATATATACATTCATTCACTATTGCCTTTACGATGGGTTGGAGAGAAGTATGTTGAACTTCAATACAATTTATAGTAGTTGATGATAATCAATTAACAATAATTATGATTCCCCAAACATCGATATGTATTAATTAGACATGAAGTCAATATCATTTTTTGTTATAGTGAATCCATATTGTGTGCCAGTAAAATTTATCAACGGTTGATAAATTTTCGGTAGAATGAACGAACCGTATTAATCTGAACGGATAAAATATTGAATATGAATACATTCAGTTATTGAATATAAATGACAGATTTATTGAAGCCGCGATTAAAATCGTCAGTTATCGAATGTTATAGCGATAAAAGTACACCAAATTTTGAGGGCTCATGCTTACAATTTCAAGTGATTCATCAGGGGAAATTATTGAAGGGTGATGGCAAAGGGAGGTGTACCGCAAAGACCTCTTTCTCTGGGGATAATGAAAACGGTTTACATCCTGTTCACTTCTGTGTTCACTGTAGAAACACCACGATCAATTTTTTTACCCTTTTCATTTTAATCTAGACTGGAAGGGAACGTAAAAGACGTTGTTAAACGTGTGTGTTATGAATAATTCCAATTTTCTAAATTTATATAATGGCCCAGATATTATATGAATGAAGGTTTCAACGACAAATTTTTGTCGTTTATTGATTATTGCAAAATGATGAATTTAATTAAGATTGATATTCCTAAGTGCTTCTTAGAATCATTTTTTCAATAATACTGTAAATTCTCATTTCTGCTAAATTTGAATAATGAAGCCGACATGTTTTGTTTGTACTTCCTATTCATGTTCCTGAATATTCAGCTATAAGTTGAGATCAAATGATCAAAATGCAGATACCGATCCGACATATTGCGCTTCTGTAGATGTAGAAACATGGAGTTTATAAAGCGTAAGTTTCTCTGCTTAAGTTTGTGGCTGGCGATATACATAACATATAAGAGATACAATCTTATTTCAGGAAACTCTCGATGAAAAGTTGGAATAGACCGTGAATATGTAAGCACTGCATTGACTACGAAAAACTGTGAACATAATTTGAATTTTTCAGTTTCACCACCGTCGCGGAAAACTTCAACTTTCGGTGTTCATATAAAAAAAGAAGGTGTTTTGGTTGAATAGCTAAGAATTTGACTTCAATACTGGATTTCAGTATTTTGGTACCATCACTTCCAGCAAATAGTCGGTATTGTGTGATGGCTATAAATTTTCCCAAAGTTGGTACGCTCGATGGATGCTGCATCTTCATTCACTCCATTTAATTGAAAACGCCACTGCTACATTTGGGCAAAAAGTTTTTTTCTATTGATTTTTTTCATCAAATGTAGCACACATTGAAACCAAAATGTGGAAGGCAAAGTGTCACGCGTATCCCTATTCAGATTCTTTCCAATTTCTGTTCGAAAGCATTGAGATTATATTGTGATAGATTTTCATGTTGTCTTATAGTTTTTTTCGAGTCTTTGAAGAACTGATTTTGCTTTCTCAATCCCACCACGAACGTCTATAAAAATATTTCAGCCCCAGCTTTTTATAGAAAAACACTTTACGTAAATCAGGGATTTTCTGCTGTCACTGCGGAAATTAAGTTAGAAAAAAAAAAAATGTTTTAATCTATCGAATTCGCGAAAAAAAATTTCGCCATCAATCTCTCAATTTGCCATACTCCCCATCACGTTTTAGCTCTCAATTTTCCATTTAGGAAATGAGAGAAAAAAATTGAACTTTGATGAGTTATCAGAGCTTTATTATGTCCTACCTCGAATCTTTGATCAGCGATTTCAAAAGCTCTTTCAAGGTAATCCGAAACATAAAGAGAACGAGAAGGGATGTATAATGGTGCAAGTTTATCCATGTTTGTGGGTAGAGAAGTATCAGATTTCACGGAATGATAGACAATCAGGAAATTAAATTCTATTTTTTGATTATGCGATTCTTATCTCACTGGCTACCACTCTGATTCACCACCATTGATTTACAATTATAATGTCATGAATTATTGATGCTGTCAGCTAAAGCGTCACCATTCAACGAAATCGATGAAAGACCCTTATTCTTTTTTTCTTCTCTCTAAGTTTTACAAAATTAAACAGCCAGTTGACAACTATTCACAAGAGAAATGTTATATCAAAAATGTATTCTCATACATTTCCGTAATACTTCAATATTCCTCCAAAACGGGTCACAAATCAAATATAACGAATCAAGTTAGCTCAGAGATAACCTCACGACACCTTAATCTCATTAAATCGAATGTTTTCTGTTCTCTGTATAAAACGTAAATGTTTTCAAGAAAATGTCTGATATATTTCATTCTAAAATTCAGAGAAATCATATAGCAATCGAAACTATAGAAACTGCGCGAGAGGAAATAGAACAGTAAACGATGTTGAACTTCCAATCACGTAATTCTCGGAACCATTTTTTGAATAACGGATCGAGCAAAACCTTGGGAACTAATTGTTCGGTTGAGATAAGCCATCTGCTAATCTTACTGTGTGAATAAAGAACCAGTGATAATCATCTGTGAATCCCGAGAATCTTCCTAACGGAAAAAAGCTGCTTTTATGTTCTGCAAATATTGCATCGTTGAAATAAATGAGATGTAAGAAATCTTACATATTTGAAGAGTTATTGTCATTTGAATAATTGCAATTATTTCTATTATTTTTTTCCACTAAGTACATAGCTTTTTTAGAAACTCGTGAACAGTAGTCATCTATGCTTAAGTTACGTCTATTAAAAATTGAGTGCCTAAGCTATGCGCAGCGAGGGGACGAACCACGAAATCATAATCTCGTTTATAATCTCACTAACTCTTCAGACAGCACAATGGCTTACCGCTGTGTCATACTATATATTTGTCCGGCACGAACCGCCACTATTGTGGTTTTGGTGTTAAGCGGTATTCATGTAGGCACAGTGTAGGGGTTAGTTAAGTGAAAATAAATTTTTTTCAAACACTGACTATATTAGAATGGCACACGACTGCGTTGTAGTACTTCATTAGAATCAATATTGAATTATTATTGTGATTTTTTAAATATTAAAACCAAATAAAATTGAAACATCAGTTCGCTCTAAGAATGTTTCAAAAATGGCGGAATGAATAAAATCGTAGATAATTCTAGATTCAACAATGACAGTGAAAGTGCATCGTCTATTTTAGGGGCATTCATGTTTCGAGTAGATAATAAACTTTAAGACTTGGTTTATGATTGCCGAACGACATCCTGTGACAATGTTCTATTTTCAATTAATTTTCAAATTAATATTTCGGAGGATTCCAATATCAGTATGTTCATATCCATTCGGTAATTAATAATTCTCTGGCTTCTCATGAATTTGAAATTGCTTTCATTGGATCCAATTATTTCAAATGACTTGTTGATTTATGTCTGTTACAACTGTCACTATTCACACCTTGTTGTGTTTCATTCATCATTGACGTTTCAATGCAGTGAGAAGTTTAGTCACGAAGAATCTTTAGAGAGGAATTTTTTCTTACATGATACATTCTTGCAAATAGATTCCATCACTACATAGTTATCAGCATTACAGTCAAAATTGGACGGCCTCATCGACTTATCAGCTGTTTTACAAGGAACCCAAAATCCAAAATCCGATTGAACTGTTTGAGATACGGCAAATGTAACTATAAGTTTCCATTCTGTTAATTACACGGAAGAAGTTCTTTTGTCCAAACTTGGAGTCGATAATACGAGTAAGTATTTGTCTGGATTATTCCGCGAACTATTTCACCGATTTCAAAACTCATTCAATGTTTGAAAACTAATCAACTCCCAAGACATATAAGCTCTGAATTATGAAGTATAAAATAAACAATGAGCAAAAACATGAAAAGTTCCCAATTCTATAGGGACCAATATCATAATGTTCTTCCACGTAGTTACAAGGTAATTCAGGAACGATACCAGCATAAAAGACTTTTTACCTTATTATTTCCTTGTTGGACTAATATTGACCTACAAAATAAAAATTCTTGGCAACATATCAGCAGCAATTTTATACAAAATATTGATCCTCTCATACGAACTTGGTCTGGATAACTTCATGTATATTATGTCAAAGATTCAAGATAAAAGAATTCATGAAGATTTTAGGAAACTCTCAGAAAATTTATTATAACTACGCACCGAAAAGTATCATTTTTTACGAATCTGTTTCGTACAAACGTAAGAAGAATCAATGATGGAAAGTAATTCACAATATATTGTCAATAATTCGAAAATGAATGCCATAAGTAATAATAATGATTACGTGCGACATAAATCAAGTGAACGGTGAAAGTGAACATCTGCACAAACCCAGAGATTACATTTCTCGCAGAATCCATTCATTTCCTATATAACGCCCACATAGACAGGTTTGATTCGCATTTCAGCTCTAACATTGAACGCATCTGCGTCGTATAGTGACATCGAAAATCAATTGGCGTAGTTGGATATATAACTTTACTTCTACAGCCACCGCATAAGTTTCTCATTGGACTAAGTTTGCAATGTACCGCTCGAGTGTTCGCTATTCATCCATTGAATCGTCTCGACTAAATATAGCGTTGCGAGAGATATGTGGTCACGAGATATTTACAGTCGGAAGTTGATGTTCATTGAATAGCGAATCAATAATGATAGAAAGATAGCTAACTTTCAATAGAAGTATGAATGGTACTATCAATTCAAGTGGAATTACACACATTTGAATTGAAAGTTTCCATGCTGTAATAATGATGAACGTGGGTTAATTCATCACTTTGAGAATCAAATTGATATGACATTGCAGATCATGCAAATAGAATTCACGACGTATGTCATCAATACGAAAATTCATGGAATATGTGTGAGATATACATACATGTTCAATCACATGCAGTGGATACTGTCTTGTTATACTTCCGGCAGACGATATTTCCGACATTCTCGTCTATAGTTTGATTCGCGTCCTCAGTTGAATATACGATCAGATCCAGGAATGAAAATTCAGGGATAAATGTAACTATATTTATAAAGAGTTGGATTTTAAAGTACATATAGTTATTTTTTCTATGTTTTAGCGAGATATATAATTCGGATGGATAGAAGGCAAGTAATTTATTAAATTCCGAAAATTGATTGAAAGATTATTAGTTTAATTGACATGCGCTTACTTTACTTTGCAATTATATTTTTTTGGGGAATACACAAATATGCATGATTAGTTTTCAATAAATGATAATTCAAAATGCACTATGGATATCAACATAATTCATATCTGATAAATAAATTTAGCATGATAATACTCATTTGTCCAAATCAAGAGTAATCGGATTGACCAAATGTTGATCGCCATTGAATGTCATTGACGTATAAACTTATTGGAAGAATCTAGAATGGATAAAAATGATTTTTTTATTACTGACATTGACAAAAAGTTTCATTCGTGTACTGGAGAACAAAAAATCACAAGATAGTCTTGACATCATTAATTGGTCGAGTTTATGTTAGAGTTCTTTTTCCAAACACACAGAGAATATTAAAATCAATTCATGAGAATAATTGTTTTATATTGCAACGGAATCCAGGGAAATAATTACCGTCGAATTATGGACTGGACTACCCAAGTGATTTATTTCAATAAAATAATACCTTATGGGCACCACTCGTCCACTTATTACTGGAAATAAATGCGATATTGGACGCGATCTCCGGACTCCTGGGTCGGAGAAACCCTCGGCGATCGTCAAAGTAAAAATTTATGATAATTTGATTATGAATTATCTACCGCAGCTAAAGAACGGTATAGGGGGGGTGGCTCTGCGAATGTGCCACATTAAATATTATGATTCAAATGGTTAGGTGGAAAAATAAGGATATTTTTATTATCAAACATATGCGTTTTTACAGAGACGGAAAACCACAGTAATTCGCGTGAAGCGCGATCCAATTTTTGTTCACGCGAACAATATCAAATGATTAACAAGTACGAGATTATCCGAATGATAATACGCGTTTTACTCAAGATACCTAGAGATAACAATAATAAATATTCCGAACACACATGAACATATGACATACAATATTCACTCACTCTTCCATACAGCATACTATTTTAATCGCCAGATCGATGACCCAATCCTTCCAAATCCTTAGTGCGTTAAAATAGCTTACAACAACAATAATCATACACACACCGTACAGAATATCACACTTGTCGCGTGCTCGAAGATACAAAAGAAAGGCGTAGATTCAATAGATTCACTTACACACATAACTCGCGGTGGACTTCGCGTCACACTCGATATTCTTCTCAATATTTCTGAGATAATCGTTCTCTCTCGCGTATAACGCGTTGATAATGAGTATTACAGTCCGCGAACAACACTATCATGTATAATTGTCATTATTATTATTATTATTATTATTATTATTAGTTTGAAAGCGCGTTGCTGCGGACGAGGATAGTAGCGTTTTACCACATCACAATATAAAGAGTTATAAGGGTTCGTCACGTAGTCGCTCACGTAACTTTGTTTCACAGCATTCCATTTTTCAAACAAACGCTATTAGGATTAGTACGAGCAATCGCAATGAATGCGAATTGAAAAAAAAGAAAACAAAAACAAGAAATTAGAAGTTCTACTTTAGAACAAATTGTGCGCACCGTTCTTGAAAAAATCAATTCCCAATGTGGCTTTTCTTGACGTCAGTATGTGGAACTGCGAAGTGTTCGTATTGGACTGCATAGATAGCATATTGATTCCATCATACCATCTAGATGCTTTAGATATCGTTACACTGTGAATCGCCACCTGCCATGTTGATTCGGTCACCTTTAACAGCAGACTACTAGAGCTCGTTATCTATCACATGACAATTCTCGATTGAGGCATTTGAACTACTGAATCATTCACGACTATTCATATTCATTGATAAGTTGTCACTTGAATGGAGTGGTGGAGAGTAGTCTGTCAGATTATTATTGCTCTTTCGTAAAATAAATAGGAGATTGTTGTTCGTTTTTATCTTATGCAACACGAAACTCGGGTCCAATGATTCTATAAAACAATTCCACTTTGCAAGACGATGGGTTATTTTTATGCATTATTTCATGTTGCTTTGAGTTTTTTGCATACATGATATTTGCTTTGTCTTAATGATAGCAGTGCATACTCTAACGGCAATCGAATATATGCGACGAGCATACTATTAATATCTGTACTTACTCAGGTTCTTTCACAATTTAGTTGAATATTACTTTGCTTTGTAACATAAATAGATATTTATTCCCAATTTGTTGCCAAACATAACAAGATAGTTTGATTTCGTGTAACGAACCTCCCTATTATCAAGGTCTTCGCGAACTGTTCGATTACTTGCACCGTTTGTAGGAAGCTGCGAATGTGGTAGAAACTATGTCGAGACGAGAATGAGAGCGATAATATTGATAGCAGGGAGAGACGAACTTCAACTGACACGGCAATAATAATACTGGGGTAATGAGGACGCTTCAGAAATTCACTTGATATTGCTTTTGTTGTAGTTAGTTGCTCTGACAGCCATTCAATTTTCTACTGAGTGAATCATAGCCGCATCGAGAGCATGTCCTAGAGAAATCGATTCCAGAAGAAATTGTTTCCGTAGTTGGATATTTGTTAGTATTTTTTAATTGGACCACTTGGGAGTACAAATTAGAAAATAGTGGTGTCCACTATTACAGCAGATTTCTCTTGTAGTGAAATTATTATTACATTAGTCCAATATTCGTTTATGACAATTAACTATTAACAATATATTTACGCAAATAGAGAGGATCGCTGAAAATGTATTGCTTGATGTAAGTTGTGCAGCATTTTACAGATGCGATTAATTCGAAATTGTGATATGATAACTGTTTAAAGTAATGAAGATTGTGCATCAATGTTTGATGATCCATTTGATTCTCATTGATGGCCCAATTGGTGATAGCGATTATTTCGAGATACCAATATCTCTGAAGGGTAACACTGACTCTTCAATGCGTTTTCATTATGTGATATATTCCTAAATTGGAAGTATTTTCTCAATTTGACGACGAGATACCAAAATTTGATCTCAATGCCTAATGTTTCATGTTAGTTGGTGAAACTTTCTGAATTCTTAACTACTCAATTGATTCAACTATTTTGAATTTGTGAATTCGAACTTTGAGTTTTTGTTCAAGGACCCCAAAGTTTTTGAGTTCATCAGGTTGTATATGTTTTCAAAATCACTGTGAACAGAAAAAAGCTTTACTCCCTCTTGATTTCTGAGAGACTGACGTGAGCGATGCTTCTTCTTTCAGTCTACTCATTCTCACTTTTCATCACATAGTGACACGAAAAGTATTGACACTATCCAGAATTCAACAGAGCACTTCGTTAGACTTCTCCACGTTTTCATGAAAATGCATTCATGGGAAATTGATAAAAAGTAGTATTGGCTCCAGATAGAATTTTCTCATAAGTGATATTGACGTCTGTCAATATTTCTGAAGCTTATGAATCTGGAATACACTTTTTTAGTTTACTGTCTACTTGCATCAATGTGTCCAATATGAACCGTGTAATTTCTTGAGTAACGCGTCTCGATTATCAGAAATTCGTACACATTAGCTGGAATCGAGGAAATGATGAGTCTCTACAATTCATTTCGTATCAACTTCCGTACAGCCCTTCATAGAAATTGTGAAATTGGCTAACTTCATAAAAAGTATAATGCGAGTTTGCCATTTGTCCAAAACTACCTATGAATGTTTTCTCCTTTATGTGATGAATGATTGTGTGAACACAAAAATGTACGAAAACATCACGTCGGCAATATGTGTTATTAAAAATTATCTCCAAGATAAATCTTCATTTTTCATGCCAGTTCAGTTATTCGTTGTTATTATTGTATTTTATCGATCATTTTTTCTTTCACTTAATTTTGCCCAAAGTAGAATAGTGCTCATTGACATGTTATGTCACATAGAGAATCTATAGCGATCCATTACGAGATTGTTACTGTCGTTCTATTTGCAATTTGTTTTTCGTTTGGTTACTCTCCCAAATAGTCGACGTATGTTTGAGTATATACAAATGCAAAATTGATTTTCTTTGAATAGGAATTCTATTCTTCATTATTGAGAATTGTGATATGAGTGGAAAAATAAGAGAGCATGAATAGATATCATTGAATATTCTTTTGAAATTCAATACTCACAGTGATACCCGATACTGAATAAGAACGAAAATAGTGCGTTTCTATAATTTCCCAATACGATCAATTCAATCTCATTTTTCCTACTCATTCATTCACGTTTGTCTAAGAACTCGACGAATTAATTCACCTACACCGAAGACGTCAAAATTGATATCACATCAAAATTATATCTCATATATTCAAAACTTCTTTTAGGATGATTTTGAAGCACAAAGGAACACCAATTATGAAAGCTTTTTGACACTATGAATGTTCCGAGACTTTTTAAAGTGCCCACCTCCGGCTTCCGAGAGTTATCGGGAAATTGGATCGAGCTCTGCGATAAAATTGCAATTATTTCCCTCTTTTTAATTGATCTATTCGCAAAAATATATTTCGAGAGTCTATGTACTTCAAAATGATTTAAAGAAAGATAAATATTCGTGAAACGCAGCTTATATAGTAGAGATGGTGTGGAAATGGAGTCTATATTGGGATTCATCTCTGTTCACGGCTCAATCCTCGAGATGGAAGAATAGAAGAATGATCCCGGTCTCATACCGTATCTCTACAATTCTCACAGAGGTGGGAAATGAAAATTTGAAGTTATATCCATATTAAAATGTGAATTGACGTTTATAATAAACCAAGCGTGACATATTTCGAATAAAGAATGAATAATAGTCTCTATGTTGTGTGGAGAGTGAGACATAAACTAAGTGTTGAGATATATAGAAAGGCGTATGAAGTTATGCATAATTTGTATAAAAAGACGATAATTTACTCATAATAAATTCAATAATATTAAATTGTCTAAATTTCGTGATACCTAATTTATAGTCTAGACAATTTGAATGAATTCACGTTCAAGATTTTTCGCTTGGTATGTTGAAATTGAAATAAAATTTTATCCCTTTCTCATATAACTGTCTCTCTCCTCATTCAATATGCCATATAATTATCAACCCTATACAGAGATCCAGTTAATTAATTTCCGACTTCTTTTTATGTGTTACTCATACGGCTGCCATACAAATTGTATCATCTCCTTTGTATCAACTCTGAAATACCTCGTGAAAAAGATGACAGAAGTCTTTTATTTCATTTTATTCATGTTTCTTACTTTCAAAAATGTTCTTTTGATGTGAGTTGGTATTTGATTTATAAAAACTGTTCAAAGGTTTATTTCATGTTTCTAACATGATAGAATGAGTATTTCATGTGTAAACAAAGTTTATGCAAACTGCAGGATGATATTGAAATGCAGTTTGAAAATTTTCATTAAATTCCCAGCTTGTATAAAAACTTTCTGCGATATAAAAAGTGGCTTTGTAAAAATTAATAAAAAAAAAACGCATCAGAAGTAGCAGGATAGCGAGGGATTTTTAAATTATCAATGTACGTATTGAATTATTTCATTCAATTTTGAACTCAATAAAGAAATTAGATGCGATGAATGCTGACATCACTTTTGTTTGTGATACAACCATTCGATGTCACCGATACACTTCTGATAGCAATCTCAAATTTTTCCGTAGTTCTATTGACTCGACATTGAATGATGGTGGTTGAGAATGACAAATATAAAAATAAAATGAAATGTGCGACCAGTTCAATACAATTCTGCATTCATTATGCATTGTATATTACAGCTATCGAGACACAAACACTCCGTTAAAAAATTGACAGAATGACATTTGAAATGTGGATATCGAAATGTTCATGTCGACAAAAATGAAATAACAAAATGAATTCTAATATCGTATTGTTCTCAAGCAAATATTTCCTACATAACTGATATTTTGTACGTTCCTAAAATCACAAATTTTTCAATTAAGTGCATGCATTATTTACAAACATTTTTACGAACAATAGCGATCACAAATAGTTATTGACTTCATTTAGATCAGAAAAAATTTTTTAATATTTATTATCAAAATATATTTGTTTAGATATTTCAAACACATGAAATATAATAATTATATTATACAGAGTAAATGCGAGTCAGTCAATGAACCCAATGAAGATTTTAACGTTAAACTTGGGGAAACTTTTTTCATACAATGATGTTATCCAACATTTATTCATATTAATGCATAACAGACTTAGATGGTACGCATTTTGCAGCGCTCGTAGAAAATATAGTCTGAAGTAGAAATACATTTTATTCATAACGCTGACGAGCACTCGTCGCTTTTCTCTTCAAGAGTGTAAAACTGTCCACAGTGCTAGCTTCAATTTGATCCCTTTTTTATTCTATTGCTCCCCTATATATACGTAACCTACATTGCTTGTCTCGACAGCTGCATACACGATTGCACAGCTATAGAACGTGACTTGCATTGTGCAATCATTTTTATATGCAGACACCCACAAAAGTCGTGGGAGTTTAAAAACGATAGCGAAACTCCGCCTCGATTTTCGAGTTTATTGCGCATCACGTCGTGAATCTCAGGACTAAAGAACGTATATAAAAGGGTAGAGCCATTCGATCCACCCGTCTAGTTTTAACGATAGCTTTGTCGTCGTTGAGTTTGCTTGCAGGACGAAATTTGTAAGCTGTCAACTTTTTTTCTACCTCTGTTAGTTCAGTTTATTTAGCTCTTAAACGTTTTTTTTTCTTTATTTTTTTCACGTTTTGTTTGATTTAATACGATGAATTTTCATCATATTTGAAATCGCAAGATATCATTTTGTACCTGTTCATGACGAGTGCTTGGTTCGTATCAAAATCTGGACAGTTTCGCGCGAATAACGATCCATCAAGCTCTGTTAAAGCTTCACTTCAACATTGTATAATATTTCATAGAAAAGCCACAATGCAAATTCCTTTGGGATATAACGTCAAACTTTTATTTCCACTCGTTTTATTTTTAAGTATCAAAAAGCAAACAATGGCACATGGGAAATGAAAAGAATCGCAGCAAAGAATCTGAATCATTCAAATATGAAGTACAGTCAAATTTTTGTTGCAGCATTTTAGCTTTTTCGCTGTAACAATTCTTTTGCGATGTTATCTATACACCTTCCTATGAATACGACTACTTTTTGCTCATGTCATGAAATATTCTTCTTGGTGACCGATTTCCCGTCGTCTGTGGCCCAATGAAAATAATTCACAAAACAAAACTCAGAATGTGCAGATGAATATGAGCCTGAAGAGAGATTTAAACGTCAATTATGTGTAACTAGTCATACAAAATCTTTATGATTATATCAAAAATAGTGATGATACAAAGTAATCCTCAACTAATATTATAGAAAACCCAAGGAAAAAAGGAAAGAAAATATGGTTTGAAAAAATATATTTGTGGTTGAGTAAACGTTGGGGATGAAACTAACTTAGTTGAACACCTGTACATTCTAATTAACGCCTGTTCATTCTGATTAACGTTACACTGATCACAGGCATGGGAGAACCTTTTGTGTCTTGTGAATGAATATATTTTTATCACATTTGTGTCCTGAGATGGATTTATACTGATACGATTGAAATGCAAAACATGTATGGAGATTGTAGCGTATGACGTTTGATGGAACATGTTATCGTATTTACGTCATGAAGTGTCCTAATACATCCGTTTCCAATTTATCTCAAGTTTCATACATGACGTGACAGAGAATTTTTTTTTTTCTATATAACGGGCTAAGAATGTCGAAAATGACATGAGCCAAAAAATTGCTATCCAGTGAGTAACCAGAGAATTATTTTGGGGGAAAGTTCCTCAGAGTAATTTTTTTTTGGCGTCTATCGATCATTTGATGTATAAAAAAACGACAATACGATTTCTTATAGAATCAAATGTCAAAAGTTTTTGTTCGCAATTTTCTTACTCACCATCAATGTGAGCTTATTTTCCGATTAACATATTAATTGCAACGAATGTATCGTTGCTCATGAATATGGACTGAGGAATATGAAATTAGTTGGTTCGAACATGGAATATGATAGTCCGTATGTTACTGTCAAAAATTAATATCCACAGCACATGAACGTACACACATATAATTGAATATTAATTATTAATTATTCCGTGTTACTTGTCTTGCTGTAATTCATAAAAAAGTGTTACAAAATATTGAAAAAATGATAGATAAACAAAAAAATATATTAAAGGAACAATTTTGTGTTAAAAATTCAAGTTTACCAATTGCTAATCGAATTTTTCGATATCTGTTTGGCATTACAGAACGAATTTATATTTATGCATTCGTTTCATGTATTTGTTCGTTTATTTTTTTATATTAACTGGTGAGTGTCGTAAGACTTGTTTTTCAATACGAATGCATCACTGGCAACAAAGATTCAAGGGTCGACCTTTCTCGAGATTGTCGATATATGCAGAGCATTATTATATCGCCATTGATCAAGGCAGAGACATCCTGATTCTATAAAATCAATAAAACCGCAAATTGTGATATTCCAAGATTGAGATGGTGAATTGTTTTTTTCTTTAATTTTGCCGACGCTTTTTTCTTTAATAACTATCGAATGTTGAACGGACGTGACTCTTCACATGCTGTGAATGGCAGGCAATCACGAGAATCGCGAACTTTGTTATTAATTATCTGGAACTTTAAACGGTCGGTAATTATAGAATTTTAGCATTTATTAGTTAACGTTTTTCTTTGCCTGTAGGGTTAAGATCAACATTAATTAGCATCAAAGAATTAGTATAGAGACCCGATAATCCTGTTCGCCCATGGAGATAGCAAAAAATATATTATAAAAAAAATGTAACCAAATTATTTCAAAAATATATTTGAATATATTCAAAATGTAATGGACACAAAAAGGAAAATATTTTGACTATATAACTTTTTGCCGCCTCTTCGTACATACAAAATATATCCATAATGAAAAAAAAACTATATATTAAGTATATTTCCTTGTATGGAAAATATAAGCAAAAAAAATATAATGAGAAAATACGTAAAATGTATATGAAGTATAGAAAAGAAGAGAAAATATAGGCGTAAAAAAATATTCAGCCTTGTGATCATCTCTTATGATGGAGAAAAGGAGCGCCCGTGTTCGAAAACCCCATAAAAAAGAAAAAACGTGTACCCCAGACGGGGAAGAAATAGCAGAGCGAAACAATCATGACGACTTCAGCGGGGCCCCAGTGATAATTTTTGATAAGAAAAGTACTCGATGCAGAAGTTGTGTTCTCAAGGATGGGAACTTTTGATTTTCATTCCTTTTTCCATTTTTGATATTTCAAATAGATTTTTCATAAACAAAAAACACTCGAAAGTTCTGTATTTAAGATATACATTTCATATGTATTTAAGATATACATTCCATATGTATGGATTTCGTATGCTGAATATACTTATGTATATTCCAAATATAATTTTGTTATATTTTATGAAAATATATTCTCCACATATGTGATGAAAAATATTTCGACTGTACATTTATTTCATTTCCATGGAGGTTGATTGATGAAGAGAGTCTTAATGAATTTCACCCTAATGTATTAACACACGTGTTCACACTAACATTAGGAATTCCGAAACTCTAATGGTAGATTTCTAAGACAACAGAAAGTTTGAAGATCATTAGCCAGATTGATGTGACTTCTACTTAGAGTTATTTTAATTCTCAACAATATTATTATACAAAGTCATAAATATTTCTCTTCTTAATTGAAATTTTATCGAAATAATAACATCAAAAATCGACTGTTCAAGAAAACGGGATTTCTTCATGATGAAATGTACAAATACGCAAACGTACGAATAAAAGTAATGGAGACTGCAAAAATGTCGTGAAAGAGTTATGTCGTCAATTCAATGTTCTACATAACCAAACTATTTGAAAACTAAACTTCCCTATTCCCCGAATTCGTGCATAAAATATCCGAGCGAAAACTGGTGATAATTCAGGTTTCGAGAATGAACCATTTGGAAAGAAAAATTGTAATCTTGAATTAGCGAATAAAGGCTTGGAAAAAAAAACTATCCAAAAGTTTCAAATAAATTTCTTAGAAACTGTCTCCCAAACATAGAACTCTCTGTCCATGAGTTGGATATGTATGGACGCATCGTCTTGAAATTCGATAAATCAGAAAATAACAATCACAGTTAACCAACTGTTCCAACATTATTTCTTGTTACGATATATCAATAATAATCATCTAAAAAGTCGACAAATAAATGTCAACGATTTCCGAATAGTTTGTCTTATATCCGTGAAACAAAATGGAAGATAAGAACTCGATTGTCTTATCAACGTAAAACAGTTTATAAATGAAATAAGTTTTTCAATCTCAAATAGCAGATGCACAACGCCAGATACAATCACTACAGTAGTTACACAAGCGTAACGACGTTTTCTACCGTTCTACATTTCGTGCCTAATTTTGAGTATTTCGTCATGTCAATGCGAACATTCATTAAAAGATGAACATCACCAGACGGAAAACGAATTGGATTATATATATGCAAAGATGGTAGCCGATTAATCTCCGACTGGATTTAATTGCTGTAAGACTTTCGATTCGATCGTGGGAGGTTGCGAAGAAGGTAAGAGGATTGTGCGTGAGAGCTCTTTTCTGCATGTTCTCTTGTATTTCAAGTTCGATAGTAAAAACGGCGGTAAATTATTAATATTCCTCTGCCTAAAAGGGGAGAATCCTACCATAGTATTCGTGTTTTTGAAATATCGAAGTGATCGTCAATTACTGAACATTCATTACAAAAAAAGAAAACAAAGTAAAAAAGATGTCAGTTTTAACGCTAACCAACAGTAGTTCATGATCATTTTCATGCAGAGATTATCTCGATCGACTAGTTGCAATCAATTGTTTATATTCCTAATGAAAAATGAGCATAATTTTTCCGTTTGTCGAAAAATTTCGAGAATCAATTTCTGCTCGTCTTTATTAAAATACACATTTTGCAAATTATTGGTTTCTCTGCCCCCAACGTTGGAAATCCTCCTTCAACTAATTACATGAGCAGTCCCAAACGAGGGATAGGATTGTCTCTTGCTTTGAATATTGAAATGCTAAACTTCGAAATACTTTTTCGAAAGCTCTTGCGCTACCATAAATTATTTACCACAGACGTAAGCTGTCTACCATGCTGCGGGAATATTTTTAATCACTACCTTCGTTCCGGTTGAGATCTATAATTGACAGCTCAACATCTGCATTATTCGGTGGAATAAAATATCAATTTTCGTGATATTACGGAATATTATTTCATTAATTGAACGAAATTAGCTTGATTGCAAGTGAAATATTTGCTGAATTACATTTTACTAGCCGCTAAAATGATTAATTGGTCTGATGTATTTGGTGACAATTAATTCATTGAGTGTTCGAGAAATGTGAGCGTACATCTATGTACCGAAGAACTCTCATATATTGGAGGAACAATGCATACAACGCAGTAGTAACGTGACTGAACTAACATTGTCCGATACTATTTTGTTTGTATTATTCGCGAAATGCTGGTTGGAATTTCACCAACTGGTAAAATACAAGTTGTGGTGACATGCGAGAATGCAGAGGGATATTGAACGAGTAACCATACATAACAAATAGAAAATATTTGTTGAAGAGAAAAAAAAAAAAGAATTCCAATAATGAATTAGGCGAAGTAATTAATTGGTTGTATTTTTTTCATGTCTGCTCTACTAAAAGTCGTTACAGTTAAGGTTGTGCCACTTAATTCACTCAATTTATTACAGGCATGAAATGTGGCGTGGAATTGAGCAAAACATCATCCATTTTTTATTTTCATTGCCAACGAATTTTGTAGTTTTAAAAGCATCGAGATATTGCCTTTACCAAGTTCCGTGCTTACTGCACATGTTTTAAGGTCACGACATATCGACGTTAACATGCAAATGATGTGGAAATTATCTGAAAGAGCATCGCACATTGCGTTTTGCTACGTTGCCAAGAAAGTCAGATTCGCATTGTGTCTGGCGATATTTATCTCCATCAACCTTCCGGTCTTCTATCAATACTTCATGCATTCCATTGTTTTCAGTCACATCAAGTGAACTTTTTTCTTTTTTCTTAAATGCATAGTTACATATACTAGATAAACAATGCCCGGGACATCTACAGTTATCCATGTTATGTATTCACCAATGAGTATGAATTAGATATGAAAAGTAAATTCGAGGGGTAACCACATCTGTGGTCAGACAGGCAAAACGCTCTTTCCTGACGATTTTTGTTTATTGTTCCATTTTGTAAAGTGTGAGGCAATTTATGACTACGTCCGACATTGAGTATTGATCAATGCTCCACTGCATACTGTTACCATACAATGAAAATGGTTCCATTTTCGTTTTTTTTTATTTGCTAACGGAGACGAAATGGGGATAGAAGGTGGGTTTGGGGTTTAAGGGAGGTACGTCTGTATGGATGTATTTATGAGTGTTTGTGGTTCAGGATTTCTCTCTCAAAATGCCACAACCAATTCTGATGCGGTTTTGGATAAGTGCACCGTAAAATTGTGTAGTATATTATAAAGAAAGTTTTATACATAAATGAGTTTCCGAAATTGTTAATCTTGTAGATATATTCATCATTCGCTATTACCATAATCATTGGCAGTACTATTTGTATTTTTGTTCCTTCATGAAACATCATTAATCATCAACTACTGTGTCAATGATAATAAAAAACGATTTCAGTTGTGCTCTCTCGGAATTAATGATACCAAACTTTTATTCAAGCAACTCAATCTATTTTTTATTCATTTGTATATTTATCCCTCGTTATTGATTTAATGAAACTCTTCATTGGATGCGTCTGATTCTTGTGCAATTGGATCCGTGAATCTCATTTGTCGTTCTTCATCTTGACGTCTCATAAAAAAATTAGTCTCATGGAAACTCAATCCCACAATATTACTTAGTCATTTTTAAAATCAATACACGGGCTTATGGCGGATGAAGATTGGGAGAGGTTTCGAGATTCAAACAATAAGATGAAGAGAAGTAAAAAATTTAGAAGACCAACGAAATCATCGGCAAGACATTTGATGTTCAAATCTCTAAATGATGTAAATAATTCTCATCCTTAACCAAAAAATTCTTGATTTCACTTTCAAACTCTCTGCGTGATCAACATTTGCTGTATTCTGTTATATTTTTCTATTGCACGAGTTCTCGATACTGCGTGCAGGAGTAATCAATAATCGACTGTGCATCATTATTAATTCCATGAATTGAAATATTCGGTGATTGATGTTTGTAAATTTGAATCATATTCTTTCATTCTGTATCAGAAAATACCGAGCCAGAAATATCTTATCAAGTTGTTTCCCAACATTCAAAAGTATTTTCACAGTATTTTTGCAATTTTTCGTAGACTAGTTTTCGGCATGAATTCAATGTGAAAAAACTTGCAAATGGTGTGAAAGGACATTTAGCGGCCATCTCATAGGGACAATTCTATACATCACTCATCGATTGAACAAATACCCGAAGGGCTCAAACTGTAGGAGCACTTGAACGGTTTCCGGTTGAAAGTGTCCCCGTTTATTCGAATTTAATTAATTTGCATGAGAGATTATTTTTACAACCGTGAAATAATTTGTTTGACATCATTTCTGGAGTAAACTGAAATGCCTTGCCAAATATTCAGGTTGTGTTGTATTAATTGAGAGTCTTCGTCTGTAATGAAGTGCAAAACAATTTTGACTAGAATTCTGTTCGCATTCATGTTAACTTATTTATTCATATGGATGCAAATATATGATAACTCATATAAATAATAGATATACATTTTAGTCGACTTGAAATTTCTTTTGACCAATTGGGAAACATTCTTCCAGTTAGTACAACAAGTTTAATCATGAAGGTATCTACCCTTGAAAATTCAAAACTTTTTATCGATCATTTCAGAAAGTTATTAACGATTAAAAATTAAAATTTTAACATAGCACCTTATAGAAAATTAATATTTTTTCGTATTTAAAATTACAACAGATATATTTTGAGAGTGGATACGACAACAAATAATGTTTTTAAATATTGTTTGAAATATGTGGTTTATATAATTGCGTAAAAAAATAGTGTTGACGAAGGTTTGAATTAATTATTAATTACTTTAGTCAAGATAATTAAAACTGTTTTGGTAAAAATGAGTGTCAAAACAAAGCAGAGATTATTGTCAAATCTGTCAGATCTGTTGCTAAATTTATTAAGTAAATAAAATAGAATCACATCAATTACTAATTTAGATTAACTGATTTTTTAAACGAAAAACTTTAAAAATATTTATTTCATATAAAAAAAATTTATAAATCATTGCAAGATTATTAATATATTTTGTAACTTTTCTAGAGTTCCGAATAAATTTTATAAAAACTTAGTACGTATTTGACTCTAGCGTAGCGAATGAACGTCCTTAATGAACTAATAAGATACAAGTCTTCTCTTAGAAGCGTAAAAACGAAATATTTCGCATCCAATTTTATAACTGTATAGGTATATAATTTAATGGTTCCACTATTGATCACAGCGAATAAACAAGTTTGGATTCCCAACTTTTCACATCGAATTCTCCCTTCATCGACAGATACATTAAGAACTTATTCGAGGAAAAACTACGTACATCAGATAAGTACCTCGACTTGCACTGAAAAAAAAAAACGACTATATTACTCAATCAAACTTAGTTCATATCGAATTAATTATTTCGATAAGTTTAAAACAAATATTTTTTGCATACCAACGAAACCGAACGACCATGTCATTTTTTCATAAAGAAAAAAGCATTACAATTTGCTGTAATAAATTTTGATAATTCAAAAATAATAGTAAGAGAATATCAACTATTTTATCAGTAAATGAGATGTCTTTCTGGTTTTGCAACTCTATTTTATCTTCTGAAAATCATTGTAGAATTCATGTGCTCGAATAATCACCTTTTCAGACAATGTGGACCACATTGGATGAGACATGGGAGAAAATTCATCTTTGTTATAATGGTTTATCGATTTTCCGACCTCAGCAATGTATATTTTGAATTCAATTCTAATCAAATTATCCTCCATAATATAATATCCAATAGCTCATGCACACGTTGCCATGGGTTAACCAGATATTTCACATACACATTAAATAATGTGTTCATAGTTGATGTGCTCTGGATATCATAGATATTTTGAGTTTAAAATCAGCACCATTGAATGTGTCTGACAATAGTTTGCGCAGTTGCTATACGCAACAATTGTTGCCTCCAGTGTTTCGTGGTACACGTAGGAGACAGTTGCGAGAATTGTAGTCACATGTTATCATCTCTGTTAATGAAAATCGAATGTACCTAAGCAATGTAAACTCGAAGTGTTGAATACATATATGAATGTATTTTCGATAGACGGATTCATAGTCAAGTGAATGAGATGATTATCGTCTTCGAATATTGAGACACATCACTCGTAAATTCTGGAATTTATTCGGTATAAATTTATGTTTTGCAACAACAGATTAATAATGGAAGTGGACGTCTAGGTCGAACGAAAAAGTTTCAAAGTTCAAATTTCATCGACTGTTCTATAATTCTAGTTAGCGACCAATGAATTTCATCAATATGCATAAACATTTTACAATGTGTAGAATATTCAGAAACTTCGGTATGAACAAAATCTTCTTCCGATGTAGTCATATCCTGAATAGCCTGGGGAATCAATTTCGAAAAAAATTGAAATCGATGTTATATTACCTGATCCAATTGCTCAATCCAAATCAAATGTCACATGTCTATCCATTTTTCCGTATTTTTATTTTTCATTCACTTCCAATCTAATCTTTATATTCTCTGATAAGAATCCGAATAGAAATCGCCAACACAACTTTCACTATTTGTGATGTGACGTTAAAAAAAAAAGTTGTGAGTGATTCACAATGGTGCTTGCTGATAACTGCCGAAGAGAATCATTTTAAATCAACGATAAACCGGATGTTCGTGTGGCTAGGACATTAACCCACCACAAGGGCAGCACTCGGTAGATTTCTAGTAGATTACAATATGGACTTTTTTTTGCAAGTAAAGTTACTTGCGATTGGTCAGTAGAAAAAGTGAAGAAGATATAAATTGTATGGTTGGCTTGATACCAGAGCATTGGCAGAAGAGTTAGAGTAAGTAAAATGACAATATCTGGTGTGAATTTTTTGCAACTTCTTTTTATTCCAGTGAGAACGAGAAAAAATCAGAAAAATAACTCGATCTAAAAACGCTCAGCAGGCGGAGGTTTTTCGTACACCAAAAACACAGTTAGGACGACTGCGCAATGTATGCACAGTGTTATAAGTTCACATTGATAGAAATATTCTATACAGATCGAAGAACTTACTTTGTTGGAATATTATTCAAACATCTGTTTGGCGGTGATAAATTTTGTTTACTTTCAGATTTCGGTATGTTGAATCAATCAAATTTGATTTAAGATGAGTAAATCATATTGTTCTACTAGATCAATAAATCATTGAATGAATTCGAAATTGAGTTGAGTTGAAGGAGGATTTGACAACAGATTAGAAATCTCTTTTCAAAATGCATGTGACATCGTGTACTGTGCAAACATTATTTTTCGCTAAGATATAATTTAATTTTAATTTATGTTCGGAGGTATTTATATTTTTATGTCAATTCGATACAGTAACGGTTACAGAACAATTCAGTGGAGAATCGTGTTCTTTTTACCATCCATTTACCTGTTCATTGTCAACTGTAACTACAATTTATTTTTTCCTATGGTAATATAAATATACATCGGATGACACATAGTGTGACATCCATCTCGATAAAACTGAAAATTCAAAACATGAAAAACATCTGACACATCCAAGTCTGCTATAAAACTTATGGTTCAGGGTGTGAAGTATCATAGATGTCTTTAATACATTTGCAAACGTCTCACGCTCTGTACCGAAAATGCAAGACACGTTTATGTGTTCGAAGTTTTCATCACTCTCTAGAGAGAGCCAGGAGTATATTTTTAATTGCATACGTGGGATGAGTGTCAAATCTGAATGAACTGAAATAAATAGCAATTTGTATGGTATGTCAAATAAGCCACATAGCAGATTCATTAGACACTGAGGGAAATTCAAAGATCATGAATTTAGCAGTACACTGTTAAAAATTTTCAAATTATAAACTTGTTATTGAGTATCACAACATAATTGTAGTAATATTACAAAACATCTCTTGAGTGATAGTTTATCAGTTTTACTTTGCATGCAT
>JAPYZF010000403.1:0-63209 GCA_030523045.1 Meteorus cinctellus
CAACCCCACACGCGAGCGAGCGTAGCGAGCGAGCAAGCACAACCCCACATGCGAGCGAGCGTAGCGAGCGAGCAAGCACAACCCCACTTGTTATTTATTTATGTTTTTCGCTATGGTAGATTTACATATGTGATTGTTATTTACCAACTCATCTTAAAATTTCGGGATGAAGTTAGGAATAATTTTTAATATTTTTATAATCAGACAAATTATTCAAAAATTTTCTTTCTGAATTTCTTATTTAGATCCGCAATTTCATCTACTGATTCTCAATATACAGTTTCATAGAAAATATATTCAAAGTTTCAGGACCAATTCACACTCAATGCCAAAACTGCACTGCTAACCCTCATAATATCGTCGATTTTTTTCCAACTGAATCAAAGTTTCTGAAAAACTTTATTCTCTATCTCTGCTATTGTAACGATTGCACTTTTGAAACATTCCACATCATCCAACTCCTTCAATGAGGTATCAGCAAATAGAACGTTATAAAATATTTCAAAGAACCCAGAAAAATAAAATACCAAAATTTCTACAGTTCACCTAAAGACAAAAAACTCTTCCTCATTAACTTTTCAAAAAGCATCGAATGAAAAATTTTCAATCATTATCCCTACTTCTCTTTTCAAATAGTCATGAAAAATATTTGTTTTCGTCTTCACAAAATCAAAAGCATCTACAAATCTTTATTAATCCCTTCAACCCACATAACATCTCACTCCAATAACTCCAATGACATAAACAACATAACAAAATCCTATCAGCACAAAAAAATCCCACGATAAAAAAATCCCCAGTCTCACTTAAGCAATAAAAAATTCAGGAGTCAAAATGTAACAAATGAAAATGCTGAGTGTGATGATAATCTTGTGTCGTGAATGGACACAGTGGACGGGTCAAGCAATCAAGGATATTCACACGCTTGTGAGCTTTTGTTATTTAATATGGTGGAGTCACGTTCGTTCAGGGAGAAAGGTACAAAAGATAATTGGTAAGGATCTGCCAGTGTTAGTTCACTCGTACCATAATATTCTCGCGTACAACGTACCACCGTCTCTATACGTATTATATATTTACCTAACTAACGTACGTGAGCAGGTAATGATTGCGCGTTATCCTCGTACCATTGTTTGCAAGAAGCGACGGCGCGAATAATAAAAAACCATCTCTACATCCTCTGTATCATCATTATAATCATAGATACACATATTGTATCACCATGAATTATTGCTCATGTATTTCTCGTTCATGTAACCATACCGCATATGAATTTGCAGTTTTGTGAATGTTTCTAAAATAAGTAATGTTGTTGCGGTTGTGATTGCAGTATGCAACCTCGTTAACGCTATCTCTATGTCATTTATTATTGTCACAAGAAAATGTAAAAGTTATTCATCATATATGTTATTTTTTATTTATTTTCAACATTATATCAATGTATGCAAACTCAATTTCAGTTGAGTAGTTGTCATCAGTCTTATTTTGAGATCTTGAAGAAATTGCTAAAGCTTTGACATGTTCTATGTGACATGCTAATGATATACTGAAAGATTGTCGTGCATTTATGAATGATGTTCGCATTTGTCGTGCAAGATTATTTTTCATATCGTAAAAAATATAGATATGTTTGGTTGTGCGGGGGTTACTTTTTCAGTATTCTCTTTTGTTATCTTTTTTGTTAGCAAACTTTGGAACATTTTGGTAAGATATTGATTGACGGTCTGGATATGTATAGAATAAAGAAGAGGTTTCGATAGGAGGATTTATTTGAGTTGGAAAAGATTTAGTGAGTGTAGAGAAATAAGTTGAGGTTGTTTTATTTTTATCACAATTTCATTTAACTTTTTCTACTATATTATTTTTATTCATATCAAATAAATTTTTGAGCGTATCATAGCATGAGTTATATGTCCAGCTACATTCATTGGGTGAACATAAACATGGAAGACAATTAAAATTCCATTTACAAAATTTGTCATTATAGCAAAATACATTAAAAAAAAATATTCTCAAACGATTGCTACGCTTTCACCATCACAATTTCACCCAAAAATATCAATAAAGTCCTTAACTTACAACCACATTAATTGATAGAAATAAAAATTACATTCTACAGTCATAACTATCAATTTCCTTTCACTTCAACCCCTTTCAACAAAATCTTCTCATAAATACGAATAAACCGTTGACGTTGCCTATCAAACACTAATGACACAAAGATAATTATTTATACATGTGTCAAACTGCGTGTGATGTTGCGCAGTTGAACTAAAATCGTTCCAGCAAATATATATATATTATTTCCACTGAATCTTCAGTGTATCTACATCGAACGTTCATTTGCAACAGACGTGGCCGCAAGCACCATTCACAGACTGGTGCATCGAGGCGTGTAGCTACTATATACACCATGGGGTTTTGAGGATGCTTGGTGCAACTGAATATATATCTGTATAGATTTATGTGTACACATACACAGCATTTGGTTTGTTTACTCGATCTCTGACAGTATACTAACACTTGTACATATGTATGTATATGTATATAGAGTCGCCTGCTGTAACAGCACACACGGTTCATCGTGTCTTTACAAACGGCATGAACGCACTATGTGGGTGTCAGTGGAATGGAAGCTAATTCTGGTAGCTCTCAGTTTATACTGGTAGTAGTATGAACTCTGTTGCATATGTTGGTTCAACTGTGATGCTTCATAGAGATTATGCAAGTATATATGAACGATTATTTTTAATTTGTATATGAAGAAAGGCGATGATGAACAGGTGAGAATATTTTGTTTATTGGTGTTTTGTTAGTTCTTTTTTGTTATTGAATTATGAATTCATTTGAGATCATAGTTTGGTTCTGTAATGTGATTTTGATTATTGTTTTTTAATAGATATAGCAGTTGTGATCATTTTCGTAAAAAAATAATTTCAATTGGATTACTCGTCGGCTAGTTATGATTTTGATCACTTGAATTCTTTGAGCTGTTTTGTTAATATAGAAATGAGATTGAATGTTTGGCTATTGTTATAATGGAATTACTGCGATTTTGTGATAGTGAGGTGATTATTTATTTGACCATTGTCAATTATTTTCATAATGTGACATTATTTTCAAATTCAAAATTATGTTAATCCACTCGCAGGAATATTTTTCATAATTATTCTTGGATTATGAAGTTGATTTATAAATAGCTCCATCATCGATTCATCAATTATAAATTATGCTAACGATTCATACTTGTTTCTATACGACAAAATGTTCAAGTCAATTCTCTTTATTATCAAAATTTTATTCTTCTATAAATCGACGCTACAAATGTCTTTGTTCACGAATAATTACAGAAAAAATCCCGATAATAGGGTGAATGAGAAATATTCATAAGACAATGAGTATCACTATCGTGAATAAATTGTGCAGGGGTAGAGAACGAATCTCGTAAAAATTAATCTGACCTATTTGCTACCCTTATTTCCTTATTCCCATTAACACTTCTTTCTTCGAGGGTTATTGTGGCCATTTATTACCATTATAAAGGTATCCAGCCAAATGACCAATTTATCAATTAGCCACCACTAAATTTGGATTATGTCGATTGTTATATACCAAGAATTTATATTCCTGATCACGTTCATGCTTCAAGTGAAAAAGAATAGTAGAAATGGAAACCTCTTCTTCACAGTCAAGCGGGTATTAGCCTTCGCTCTTTGCAGAACGATCGGAAATTAATCAGTTTATGCCACCTCGATTTCGGATCAGAAATTAATTAAACGGTATAGATAGTCGTGTAGCGCTCGTTAGCAAACTAATTACTTGAATCTCATTGTTCAGACGTGATCCATGTGACCTAGATCAATGTTCAGATGCTATTGATGTACGTTGATACTCGTATACAATCAATCCTGAATAGTGTGTGTCAATATAGATGATGAAATGATGTCTATCAATGGTCACTAATGAAATATTTGGGTTGATGAGAAAATGTTTATTTAGATTTATGTATTAAGTAGCATAAACAATAAAAACCAATATATTTTATCTGATCCGAAGTTTTTATTTTGTTTACGAAATATTTTGGGTCAGTTTGTTTCAGTTATTTGCACAAATAAAACCAGAAGGAAACAGAAAAATCCAGGATGGTTCCTAGTTGACTTTAATTTTGTATCGTTTATTACTCAGTTTAGGTACAGAAAATATTTTCTATGTGTCCAATGTGAAACTTGAATTGGAAGGAGCAGAAAAAAATGTCACACGCTTGATAGATTGATTTCAAATTAGTTATTATTAAATTATAAAGTTTTCAATGCTTTTAACGAGATTACATTTCATTCATTTCATTTTGTATTGTATTGATTTGCCTCTAGACTTTTTGCTCTGCAATCACATAAAATAATGTTGAATAAAATTGTCATTCAGTATCACACTGAATTATCATTATTTACAAGAAAAATTTATTCCTATATAATAAATTGGATATGAACCAAGACACAACATGATTCATCTATACAATTAACATAATATTTTTTTGCTCCATCTGATCTTTCTCCAAAACCTCCACAATCTCATCAAAAATTCAATATATATTTGTTGAAAAATAAAATATTCAGATCTTCATTTTTATTGATGGGCGCAATTGTGAGGGAAAATAAAAATAAAGTTTTCCACAACTTCCAGGTGGCAGAATTCATCTGGTGTAGCAAACTTATTTCACTTCATTGCTCACCCACTCACTGTAATTTATTTCAGAGTGTTTGCAAAATCAGAATGAACCGATTTTACACAATGCATTGACTGAATTTCATTCACTTTAAATTTTACATTTCCCAATCGTCAATTTAATTTTACGCAAATCCATCTCGTTTCTTTTTCTCTCCTCATTCCCACTATTCATTCATTTATTTTATTTTTTCATATACAAATCAATCGATACATTCACATTACTTCCCGCCTCTTATTTCCATCCTCAACTTCTTTTTTTCTCAATCCTAAATTTATGATGACTACGTTGAGTTTGCCCAAGCGCAATCAACGTAGCTCAATTAATCATCAACAAGATCGAAGACAAATTCCTGTGAATTTCCGTTGGGAAGCTGACGCGTCGCCGAGTTGGCGAATTAATTTTACTAGGAAGGGGATGAAACTAAGGGCAAGTTGGCAACAGAGAAAGAATGATGAGTATTACAAACGTGATCACATCGATCCATCTTGAGGTACATTGCAACATCGAATACACAGCTATAAGCGTGGCGAACACTTTCGAGAGTGCAATTTGTCTCGCCTCTCCACTCTGCAAAAAAGTGTGAACCCTTCACGGTCCAAAAAGACCCTACTTGGTTGTCGTCGTCGCCATTCCTCTCACTCTCTCTTAGACTCGTTAGTGCTTGGGTAGCTGACTCAACGTAACTTGTCGCCCATGTCGCAAGAAAAGATCGACTTGTTGGTAGTGTCTCGTGTGCGGTTGCCAGATGTCGCTAAGAATAATATTGAAAAAACAATTTCAAATGCATCAGCAGGTTAAATATACATGAGATGGCTGTTCGGTGAATACTGAGAAAAGGGAATTACCATTTTAGTCATTATGTAATCCATTGCAATATCTCCTTTCTGCTGTATATTAATGGGACGTTCAATCATGTAAATGTGACTGGCGCTATCATTTTTTTACCTTCTCTGGTTCATTCTTTTTCTGTTTTGTTTCCTCCCACAAACTCAGTGAACGTGCACTGGTCATTAAAAAGTTTTTCCGAAATTATATAAATATACGAAATGGATATCGCGTCTACTTCTGATGAAATATGTATATTTATGTATGTATATATTTGAGTGTAATAAAAATGAGGCCTCTTCTCCTTCATCCCTCTAAGAGATGAATTCTTTGGCGTTAGAGTGTTAAAACTCTATTTACATTGTTCGCCCACGTTTTACCCGAGAGTCTGAAGTACACAGCCTTGAGAGAAACAGGAGGATGGCTATTAATTCGCCATTGAGAGTGCAAATGAGAATCGTGAAATTTTCGTATTTAGTCTTTTATTTCCCTTTTTTCTTTTTCCGTTTCAGTTCTTCAAGTGCTGTAGAGAACGAGTAGAGTAAAAGTGTAGTAATATAGTCATTTCCAAATCCGTATGCGGGCTTGGTTGAAATTAAACTTGTTCGTTGCTTGCGTCCAATCTTTTTCTTGATGAGACAATTATCTTCTGACTATAGCGCCATTGCACACAAGTGTGCTATCACGGGCGATGTTTTATATGAATATATATAGATATATATATATATATATATATATATGTGTGTAATTTTTGTTTGTTTCTTTTTCGTTTCAGTTTTATTGAGAAAGAACACACCACGATGAGCACTTGAAAAAACAGGAGTTTTCTTTAATTTTTTCTATTAGAATTGATTGCAGATGAAACGAAATTAGAAATTTAATTCTTCATTTTCATTTTTTCTTCATTTTCGTTTCAATTTTTCTGATTTCTGTCAAATTAACAAGAGAATTCAAATTTTATTGTTTGTTTTCTTATTAGTGATTAAATGATTGATGAATATAAACGTTTGAGTTATCTAGCACAGAATTAAATCAATTGTTTGGATTTTAATGAAAAAGAAATGAACTTTGGAAAAATTTTTATATTAGAGAAAACTATTTCTTAGAGTGTATTAAAATTTCCAGTTTTTGGTGTGACGGTTGTTACTAAAATTTTATGAATAAATTTATTCAAGAAATTTCTATACGATAAATTATATGAAAGTACACATGAATTCTATGCATGTATATTTTCTATTAAGAAACTACGTGAAAAATATATATATAGCATATTTTTCTAATGATATAAAAATGGCAGTTAAGAAATTTTGAAGGAAAGAAGATATGATACTGTTACCGGTTTTATTATGGTTATATAATAAATAATTTTGTGAAAAGGCGTCGAAAGAACAGCCCCTCTCAAGGAAGCGTTGCCCTCATTCCCACACGAATCCTGAAGCTGAGCTTAGAGGCACATCACTGACGCTTAGAAGTGAAGATTCATGACAATGGTTCGTTTTTTTTTCTATTTTATTAATAGTTGATCTTTGAATTGAATTCAACTCTCCCATCTTCTATCGTGACGTTCAGTAGCCAATTTTCAAATTATCAAAGTCATATAACCGCATGAAGGGAAGCCACACTTATTAACCCAATTTTATCAAGTTGAGGAACGACAAGAAAACCGCTGGAGTGGTTACATTCAATTTCTACGACTCAGATATTTCTAATTCGTTATATCTCTCAGGGAATTTAATATATTTCTAAATATTTTTTCTTTTTCTCATCTTCAATCATCGAATTCCATAAAAAATCCACATCCTGGAAAATCGTAAACTCTGGGAAATTTCCGCAGTACTAAATTTATTAAGTATTTATTTATTAAGTATTTATTAGGTATTAATTTTTCCCTCCACGCCTAGACGAGCATGAAAAATTGAATATTTAAACTATTCAATTGTTTAAATATTAAAATACTGTTTATGTTCCGTCCCAACCAATGCAGGTAAATATTTTTATTTCAGTATTTTCAATGATTTTTATCGGCAATAATATTTTCATCGTTATGATCGTTGGTGAATTCTGGAAAATTTATCTGTGAAAAATACTTTCAAACTCAATATAATAGATACACAACTACACGTTTATATATGTATATATATATGGGAGAAAAACGTGATTCACATTGACGGTATCTTCGCCACGTATCCACCTCTACTGTAGGTATCAGTATTTCTTTTCAATACGTATGTTCTCATACTAAAGTCGCCTCAGGCGTAAATTCGTTTTTCATGAAAGATTTTCGTTGATATATATCGTGCGTATACAAAAAACTAACCGGAAAGTCCGAGAAAAATCCATCCTCTATCATCCTCTATCAGTGAACTCTTATCACTTGTTAAAATGCCTTTAACGATGAATCGAACAAAATTCGTAGGTTCATTCCAATGTACAGAAGTGAAATTCTATGGGTTTATCTTCGTGTGAGCGTGTTGTGAATTTCGATTAATTTTATCAGTCAGTTCAAACGAAAACACAGAGGGTGACGCGTGAAAAGGAGAAATGAAAACAAGGTGGGAAAAATACCTACAATTTATATAGGAAAGGAAAGTACAGCTGAATGGAAACGTTGGGTGGGAAAAATTCTTGGAATTACATCAACAAATGAATTGTTGGAGACAAAAGTAAACAGAAAATTTTTCTTTGATTATAACAATGAACTTTTCATTTCTTTTGTTTGTCTATTAACTTCAGTTTGTCCTTTTAAATATTGTCAATGAATTATTCAAAGTGAATATTATTTATCACTTGCGGGCTATGCGTCTTATGGATTTGAATTTGAATATTTTTCATATAATTATACAGTTGACATAATAAAGTTATTGGTCTGCTTAGCCATACACAAACTGGTCCTCTTCCTCAATCAGAAAAAAGAATATTTTTTTATTTCAATTGGTAGAGCTGTTATTTAATGAAGGAATTTTCAATGTTTTTTTTCAAAATGTCTTCATTTTTCCTATAATATATTTAAAATTCTAGATCATGTCAATAAAATTCTGAACTTTATCATATTTATCATCAAATAGATGAAACATTTCACTCATGAATTCACCCCATTCGCATTTATTTTCCAACTCATCTTTCAAAATGAGTATAAGTTACTTTTTTATACTCATTAGAGGTATTCTCTTTCATCATTAACAAAATCATCCCTTTTACATTCACCCTCTACATCAATTCCAACGAATACATCCACTTCTCTTCCTCCTTTTTTCCTACCACGTACGTATTGAACTAGAATAAAAGCCATGAATGCTTAATTGTGGTATCGATAGTTCTTTGTTCGCTATCGGAATACGCAGTTAAACGAGAAAAATTGTTCTCACAAATTTCCCCAATATTTTTTTTTTTTATATATATGTATATGTCTTGCATACCACTGCCATTGTACGTGCTCGATAGAGAGCCATCCCTCTACCAATTGACTATCACTATAGATCGAAAGGGAAATAGAAAAAGATACCTCCAAAAGTGTAAACGAAAATATATTCGTTGGTGCTTTTTTTTTTCTTCATATCGTCTTTCACCTGCGCTACTTTCCCAAGAAAAAACATATATCTACCCTATCGTTATTCTTTTCTCACCACACTGATACACACCAATACTATTGCGTTTCACTGCGCTCCCATCTTTACGTGGCAATTATCGTAACTCTCTTTATCTCTATAAGGTCGGCTCTTCTTGTGGAACCCGAAAAGCTCAACTAAATCTCTTTCGCTCGCGAATCCTCGAGGTTCCGTTTCGTCTGGTCTGAACAGTAAAGGAAAGGACGGGCTTTTTTTTTTCAGATACGCAGTTCTCATGTGAATTACATTCGTACCTACGCGCATCGTCAACAACAAATGTTTTTTTGCAAAAAAGTTTTATATAGAAACTTGTGAGATGTCGGTGAACTCATTGCGTTAAAATGTTCCCACGACTTTTTCATTGCGTTTGAGAGTAAATTCTGTTTATTTATTTATCCATTTCGTCTTCTTTCATTCTTTTGAGACAGGACGATTGGAAATTTGGATGCATGCATTTTTTTTCGATTTCAATTTCATGTGTTTTATGTTGCGAGCTGTGGAAGATTCTGCATACGATGAATAAAGAATTTTTTTTTCTCTTTAAGCCAACGAGAATAAAAGAACTTTTGTTTGATGTTTCATCTCAAGCCAACAGAAATAAAAAAAACTTTCGTTTAATGTTTTACCGAACATGTTATTCCCTATGTAACGTTGAGTCAAAATTACAATTCAAAAATGTTTTCATTATTCTGAAACTAATTTTTTGTCCTATACTGTATTTCCTCAACCTCAATCCCTCCTCTCTTCAACCTAGGATAGAAATATCTACAAAATCCTCAGAGAAAACATCAAACGAAGCATCTTTGACAAGATTACTTCCGATAAAGTTTTCTTTTAGCACTGAACATAATAACAATCATTCACTAGCAAAAATCAATTCCAATTCAAATAACAGTATCTCATCCTTATACAACAATATATATTGCTCTCATTGTTTGTAGGTCATCATAAAAGTAAAGGAAAAAAAAAAGAAAGAAAACGCCCTTGACTGAAATATTGATAAAAGAAATTTTTCCCCATATATCAATTCCATCAATTCTATGAAAAGCATTTTCCGAATGTTTCACCAGGCAAAAGGCGCGCTCGTTTCATCCCGGAATGACGTTCTCATCACTATTGAATGCCAAAGCGATAACGACCACGAATAAGGAGACAAGAGATTGAAGAAAGTGAGATCGAACACCAAAGAGCCAAAGCTACGAAATATATATCTATATTATACGTGCAGTCCAACGTCAGAGAATCGGCTTTGAATTATGCATGGGTTTTGTGTGATCGACTGAGCGATATACCAGTTGGCTGTGTCAAGCCTTTGCGATGATGTGCACGAGCGTATAAGAGAGCAAGAGATATCTTGAGGAATTCAGTTCACGGATATCCACGCGTCGTTACCGAAGATCCGGCGTCCCGAACTTCCGTAAGCAATGTACTGGAAAAGCGAGCTATAGCATCTCTTCAAGACAATTCACAAGAGTAAGTGAGCGAGCGAGATCGAGCGAATATCAAGCTTTATACTAAGCTTTTATATATATATACACGGCATTATAGAATTCGTGTACTTCAACTACATACATTTTTGATGTTACTTTCAATGAGAAGTTGCTTAAGGGGGTATTCTAGTCTAGGAGCCCGAATTTCAGACGTTTTTTGACGGTCACTAAGAAAAATTTTTTATTTGTCTGAGGTTCATGACATAGCGGCACTTATACTAATTAAGAATCCGTTCGGTTTTTTTTTTGTTTCAGATGACCAGAAGGGTAGAAATCATGACAACCAGAACACGCCATTTTTTTTCCCCTCTACTTCAACATCGTGTAACTCCGTGAAATTTGTGTATTATTTTTTGAATTTTTTGTGAATTCTTAAAATATCAATAGTAAATGACAAAAAATGGGTGGTTAAAATGTTGATTCCTTCTTTTTTATTCACCGCAAAAAAACACCCGAAATTTGGGCTTCCAGACTAGAATACTCACTCAAAAATAGTAAAATTCTGAGTTTGCATCTATTAAGCTTATCATACTTCCCATTATTATCATCCTCAACTGAGTCCTCAGTGATATTTATGGGGCCATGAAAGAAGATTAATTATTGACCCAATGCCCGAGATTTGCGTGCATTGTTTAAAATCGAATTCTAATATTATTTATTATGATTTGGTTGCTATCAGCATTGTTTTATTGAAATACAAAGACAAAGAAGTCGATGTAAAATGACTGGATCAATACAGGAGCTTCAAAAATTTCTGATCATAAATAATTAAGGAATATTAGATTTCTGTCTAATTCATCTCCTGTATATGAAATTGTAACAAGAATATTGATGTGAATTCAAAATATGTAGATTTAGTGACACTGTCTATGTATGCGAACCCTTTGCTACGATTCCATCTTTACTCTGGGTAATTTCAGTTCTGAGAGGTGATTTCGTGGAAGGTGGAATTTCCGTTCCTAGTGTAATCCACAAAGTGAGTTTAAGCGAATCGGTTGAACGTGCACGTTTCATGCACGGAAACTCATGTCATTCTCGGTCTCAATCTGTTTCTAGTCGTTTTCTACTATCGTTCTATTTCAGTTTTTTTTTCCAATTCTATTATTCTATTTTCTATTTTATGTCACACTGTCCCTATGTCTTGGAGCTCTCATTGAATTTTGTCGTGTGGTGCTTCGATTGGAAGTGGACGACGACAGGGTAATAGAATCGATGAAATTGAAAAGAAAAGACGGAAGGAAGGGAAAAAAGTGGTAAACAGGACGCAGATGTTGTGGAATTTTTGCGGTGTGAGAAAAATACACGTTAAATCGGAAGAAATCACCGTGAAATTGAAAGGTTAGTAGCACTTTTTCTGATGTGATGACGCGGATGTAGGTTGTAAGGTGGAAAAAAGGGAAGTCGATTCATGACTATATCCTCAGGCAAGAGTAATCTTACCGGAAGTGGAAAATAAATTCAATTTAGTTTTTACTTTATATTTATACATATTTTATTGGACTGTTTAAGTTTTAGAATTCTGGACGTTGATTTGCTTCTTTTATTTAATATGATAGAAATGGATTTACAGTATTTGGCATTTAGGATTTCGGGAGAATCAATGGCCAAGTATTCAATATTTATTCATTTTTTCCTTTTAAGATATGCAGCAGGAAAGTTGTTCAATTTATATTCAAAGTTCCATTGAAGGAAAAGTATTAATAATGGTAAAATGCTCGCAGATCCAATTTTATGATAGATAAGATACAAGAAAATGGTTTCGGTTTGAATTTTTCAATCAATGTTATATGAATGGTAGAATTCGCCACAACTATGCACCGATAATGAGGATTTTAATTTTTATATTTTTTTTATTAACGACAAAAGAAATGCAACTGTCTGAGACATTACCATTATGTAACAAATTTGAGAATGATTCTATATTAATCCATTAAAAATTGAATGAGAAATTGTTACGAAGTGATAACAAAAGTATTTTGATTAATGATTGGCAAATCAATTAAAATAATTAATTCAATTAAAAGAAAGCTTCACTTTCCCCCCATGATTATACATACTCTAAATTAAATAGAATACAAACAGCGATGAGTGGAGAATAATTTGGATAATGGAGTTATCGTATTAATCAAGACGTACAAAACCCTACAGAGTAATATCAAGAGGGAATATTTTACGAATGGGAAGAATAAATAAACACAAACTCACGTACAATAAATTATTTAGACCAATAAATGTCGAGTTTGTCAGCTTTTGCAATATTGTTAACAGCATAAAAATCATTCTAATAATTTTTTTCTAACAAAAAACCCAATAACGGAATTCTGTCATATTTGGTTTGAAAAATCTACCATGAACATACATTTGTTCACGTAATAGAATTCCCAAAGGAAAACACATATAATATATAAATATCTCATCACGTATACAAGAAAATCGCAATGTGGCAATGAAAATAGGTGTGAAATTAAAAATTTAACGGAACAGTGAACGCGTCACTCGCTCGTTAACGAGCCACACGAACATGTGCACTCACATGCATACACAACCGCAGTCAAAGTTTAACTCAATTTTCGATGTTTCAATTCGTTTATTTTTTGTATTCGTTTTCTATTGTTCCATTTCATTTGGATGAATGTCACCTGAATTTATATTATTTTTTTCACAGGAATATATAACTCATATTTACGCTCAGTCACGACGAAAGGATTTGACGATTGTGAATTCAGTGGTTCATACAGCATACGCTTTCAATTCATATTTCATGCTACACGGAATAAAATTTTTAATATATGTCTATACATCTGGATCAGTGTTTGTGTGTACTTGTGAGCATTTGTATATCATGCTATTCACATAGTGGTTTTGTCCATGCCAATTTTTCCTGTTGAATTACAAAACTGAGAATGTTTCGTGTACAATTCAGATATCTATTTCATTTTATTTATTCATTTATTTATTTATTTATACATGTTCATGAAGTTTGTTTCGCTTTCAGATATAAATGCATTTTTATTTGTGCGAAATGGGTAAAACGTCACTCAGAAAAAGTTCAATTTCAACGGCAGATGTAGAATTTTTGATAATTATTTAAAAATGTTATTGACGTCACATTTTTAATTGTAATTCAATCAGACAAAAGAGGAGTAAATTTCTTCTTTTATTTATATACTATATAAATATGAAGGTAACAAAATTTTAAATGTGACGTTTGGTTCTGTAGGATTTTCGTGTTTGTTGACGTTTTTATTAAATGGAATTTATCAAAAATTCCGTGCGTGTTCTATATAAAATTGTATAACGAATTAAAACTTTTATAAAATTTCCCAATACTGACAGTTGAGTTATTTATAATCGTCGATAATTTATTGGACACAAAGTTTTATTAGATTTCTAATCCTACAATGAATTTATTATGTGTCGATAAAATTCATCAATTATGAACATCCAGGCACTCAATAAAATTCCCATCTATTCATAAACAGCCCATAAAAAAAATCAAATATGAATATTAAACATGAATGGATAATTTATGTCATTTACGTTGCAAAAAAATATTTACGTAGATAACAAAAAAGTATTTTCGATGTTGGTTAGATTGCAGTTCATTTCATCCCTCACAAGTATGTGTCATAAGTTAAAAAGTGTTGCAGCAACTTCAAAAGCATAAAAACATTTGACTTTTACAAATTGATAAATTAAAGCTCTAATGATGCAATATTGTCCGCGCCAGTATGAACTTTCGAATAAATTTTTTCACTGTCCAACGTACATATGTGATGAGTGATCGGACAACAAATGCAGCGACGAGCCATTGTCTACATAGTATGTACTCTATTTCCACTCGCTATAGCTATAGAACTCATGAATTATGAAGGCGAAAAGATGTGCGCGGCGGCAGACAGGTCATGCATTTCAACCCAGGAAATTTGAATGCACAGGCCATTGAGGTGGATGAAATATTTGAATTGAAGAAAAAAAGTAAAAGAATAAAAGTTTGTAATAAAAGTATAAAATATCAGGAAAAGAAAAGGTCAAAAAAAGAAGTTGGTGTGTGAGAGGAGGAACGAATGGAAGAGATGCACCCATCTCGTATCGCGAGTGCAGAATAATATCTCAAACCATGGCCGGTTTATTGTTCCTCTGAGAGTCGCGCGTTAAGACAAGATATTGCTGTGCACTGAGGTGAAATTGGTAAATTCGATTACGTAGCAACATGAGCACGTAATGTATCTGTGTATTTATTATAGCATTGCGATACAGCGCAACTAATGTTAGTAGAAATGTAGACGATTTGTTGTTAGAAGGAAATAAACTGAGAGATTAAAATTATGAAGATAAGATATGGATTGTTTAAAGATTTAAACGGATTCATAGAATTATTTTAAATTAGAAGTGGAGTTCAAGCTTAATTAATTCATCGTGAAAGTTTGTTCTGGTTATGTAGGGAAAGATAAAAATAATTGAATTTTAATTTTTTTTTTAAATTCGAAGGAGAAAAATGTGAAGTAGAAATATTTATTTGAAAAATGATTTTTTATTGGTTGGACATTAAAATTGTAGCTTCAATAAAGTTTCACCATAACAAAGTTAATATTGTAAATTGGTATTTGATAGAAGTGCAATATTTGCTCATTAGAAAAGTTCAAAGAACTTTGTTATTTTTCCATGTTAAAAAATTTCAGTAATTAAGTTACGATCTGTTTATTTAAAATACGAATGTTGTGTAAATATATTACTTGCGACTACCAGTTGCAGCAAATGTTTCGCTTGGCTTCAGAATTGATATTTTATCTTCGACTAAATACAACAATAAATCAATGCATGACCCGACATTTAAATCAAGAACAACAACGGCAAGAAGCTTTTGAAGGAATCATGAAAATTTTCACCTCATTTCCTATTCATCCATTCACATCCTACCAAATTTCCACACCCCAATTCAACCAGAAATTCTCTCATCTGCAACAAAATTTTTCTACGTACACACGACCTCTTGATTTCACGTGACGTGATATGAATTGACAAACGTCCCACAATTTGTGAATGCTATGCTACACAATAACACACCAGCGAGTTTTTTTATTGTCTGACATACCCACACCAAAATGTATTTTCATCTGGTGAAAAGTTATTGTCATTTCTCTGAAATGCAACACACAAGAGAGAGATAGAAGGGAGAAAAAAAAAACAACAGACCTGTTAAAACTTCAACGGAATATAACGTGATATGAGAAATTGGTCAATTTTTATTTTTTACTTTATTCTATTTTTCTTTTTCTTCATTCCATTCATTCTTTTTCTTCGTCAAGTTGGACGATTTGCTGAGTCAGAGTTCAACACAGACACACATATACACACAATTGTATCTGGTTTCCGCGTGTGGTGTGACTTTTTCTGCACCATACAAGAAATGAAGGAAGAATATATAGACTGTATGACATAATGGCTGGGTTCTTATTCCCGGGACGAGTGCAGAGAGCGTGTGTCACAGGCATATAAGACGACAAGAATGTCGCTCGGGACTGTGAGTGGTCGCGCACCAAGTTTTATAGGGAGGACGTTTCGCCCGACACGTCTTTTGCCCTCTTATATTTCACCTCTTTTCTTGACATATATACACATACATATAATATTGTCGTTGTAGAACAGTTTTCATATTGGTATATTTTTTTTTTCATTTTATTTTTGCGTTCACAGTGAAACTGAGAGATGAATGTGTTGCGCGTAAGAATGAACGGCGAGTATTTTGCGCGTTACCTTGTGAAGTAGAAATAAGAAGAGAGGATAGAGAGAATGGAAAAAAAATGGATGGGGGAGAGGAGGGAAGAAAATAAAGACGATGAAGAACTGCAGGAGAGAACTTTTTATACTTATATAATAATGTTAGAAGTACACTTGGGAAATGGATTTTGTTTGGTTGGTAAGAGAGTTGGGTAAATATAAGGGAAAATTTACTCGTATTGCATAGATATATTCATGCTCGGCTAGGAGGGTTGTTACTGATTGAGAAATTATTTTTATTGGTGATGGATTTGTATTATATTTGAATTGATGGTGGCTTGATATTGAAGCATTTGAAGTTATTTTTTCGTTTACTTTATTGATGTATTGTCTGTTAGAGAATTTTTTGATTTCTTTAGGATATGAAAAATATTTTTTCAGCCATATTGAATACATCAATTCATTAATTATGTACAAATTTTTGTTAATGTGATGAATTCAATTTTCCTGTGCGTAGTTCACAATCGCATACAGATTATATTTTCATGCCACTCGTCTGATTAAGAAATTTGTTTTGGAAAGTTTTCAAACACGTAAAAAATTAGATAATAATGAAGTATAAAAAAAGGAAGGTGAATGGGAGATAATTCTTAAAAAAAGTTTTATACTTTTCTCTTGACTCTTTATGGTTTCTGGAAGCAGTGGAAGATTTGTGTGTGAGTGAGTTTGGTTATAAAATGCATTTGGAAAAGAAAAAAACGGGATATAAGAGAAATAGATCGTTGAAACGAGCTGGGTCGATGAATTATTGCTTGGAAGGACGAGCATGGTACCGCGATTTGCAAGAAGTAATCCACCGGACGAAAGCCTCTCGGGTCTTTCGGTAAAACCCTAGAGGGTTTCCACAAATAGGTGATATGAGCTAAGATAACAGAGACGAGTAAGCGAAGAAGATGAGTGGGCTATGAAAGAGTGAGACAAAAAAGGGTGTGGATTAATTATAGAAACAAAAAAATGCTACTTGTGTTTATAATTATTTTTATAATTCTTTTTCATTTTAATATGAATGGAGAAGTCATGGAAATATTTCAACGTAACATCATTTATATATTATTACATATTAATAATATATTTGAAAATGATAAGTGTGAATATCACAGATATTTCGCAAATTTTGGAATGAATAGATAGAAGAAAAAAAAAAAAACTCGTGCAGAGAATTTTAAAGCCTATACGAGCATTTTCTTTAAATTCCATTATCTTAATCATTCAGTTTTCTATTCATAAATAAAAATGGTCTCATCCCTGCTAAATCCCATGCAAAAATCACGTCATAAATAATCTGTTAAAGAAAATTAAATGAGTTCTGCTAATTGCAATCTCAAATATACCATAAATTTCCTCTTTTCTCAGTCACTTTCCTCTGATAAAATTCTTATACAATAATCTAAGTCAATTAAATATAATAATTTTTGTCTCAGACTTTTAAAATAATTAAAAAAATGTTTCCAGGATTCTAAATGCAATCTTGGGGTGCATTGTGACAAAATGTTTCGTATCCATACAGACAGAAAATATATCCATCAACGGATTAATCAATGTACTATTTGTTGTATCAGTTTCTTCCTTCTATTACCCAATCGTTAAATTTTTTTTCCTTTATCTTGACTCCTCTACGTCGATACTTTCATCCACATAATCGATCATCCCGTCCATTAGCTCAAGTCAGACGCGCTCTTGAACGCACGCGTTCCTGTATCAATATCGCTCATCATCTACATCAATGTATGAACATGTGTGCACATATATGGAAATATTTGAGCATGCATATGTGTACATATTTTGCGAGCCACATAGTCAAACAAAAGAGTCGCTCTAGATGTTTTCGGAACGCGGAAATTTTGCATGTTACACATCTTCATCCATCAACAAGCTGCAGGCGAAAAAAAATCACCATCCAAATGAGAATGAAAATACAATGGTGAATATATGTTAACATGTATGTGTATATTTTTTCTATTCACTATCACGGAAATTCCATAACAATACGCCAGACCATTCCATCATATGACTGGTATTTGTTAAAAATTTGAGCTTCAGATGAAATTTCCTGTCATGAAGTGAGGAATAGGGATTTTTTGATGAAAAAAAAAGAAAATAATGGAAATAATAAACAAAGGAGAACAAAACAATTTTTTTGTGCATCAAAAAATATCAATCAATTAATATCAATGGAAAATATGTGTACAATGATTCCGGTTAAGATGCAAAACAATTTATAAAAATCGTTTTGTCGAGTGAATGGATGCATATGAAAAAATTGACGGTCGAGAGAATTTAACAGATTTTTTATTAAACTGACATTTTCGTTCATTTCTATATTCTATAGGAAACATTGTTGGAATTATCTATTTATTTCTATTGATCATCCCGGTTATATCTGGAAAAAATATGTGACAAATAAGAAGAACGTGCAGATATATGGGAGTCATTAAAGGACATGATTTTATTCAATAATTTTCATTTTTTAATCCTGTGATTTTATAATTCTAACACCATAAAAACAATGTTGTCCAAATTTTGACACGTAAACTATTTCATATGAATTATTATTTCTTTTCCAATATTAATTTCTGTTTCCTTAAAATATTTCAATAATGGTCCAAATTTTTCATCTTCTTTACAATGAAAGGTTGCTTGAATTAATCGTGAAAATATTTTCATTGTCCATACAACAATTTTTCCATAATTCTTTATATCGTATACCAAGAAAAATGTTATCATAAAATCATTTCATATTTGAACAGAAACATATATGAAGTAATGCGATATTACTGATTTTATATCCATTACCCTCTTTTGATGGAGTCATTCCAATATTTGAAACTTTACAGACTCACCCATTCATGTTAAAAAATAAAACGTTTTCAAATGTTTGGAAAGCGACTATAATTACAACAATGGTAGGATGGATTGAAACAAACGTACGTCCTGTAGAATGTGAAGTTTGCAATGTGGTGGTTTCATTTCTGTTATATTTTACATTTTACTCTGGAGTAGACCTTAACTTTTCCGGAGTTTATTATCCTACGTTTATGTATTCACCATTAATCCCGTAATGGTTTCCATACAAATGTCTGCATTGTAGAAGAACTGTTTCAATTATCATAAATTAAAATCTTTTACAATTCCATAAACAGATTCATCAAGTGAAGAGTCATGAACTCCTATTTAATGATTGCTATAAATGAATTATCCACAAACTACTTATTCATAATCGACAAATAATTACCTCTTAGATCACTCATGCAGTTGAAAAACATCAAAGAAAATTCTTTCAAATATAATTAGACAATTTCACATTTTTAATAATATTTCACTCCGGAGTAATGTTCATTCATGTCCAAATATAAAATGATATTCCAATTTAAAGTGCAACGACAGTTCATCATGCACCAATTCTCTCATGCCTGTATATGAAGTAAATTCTCCAGAGATTTTTCGGTATCAGGAAAATAAATTGGACTAGTATTCCAAGAAATACAATAATATTTGGATCCCGTATTTTTTTAATAATTTTATTGAATGAATCACGAACAATTGATTTCTCGACGTATGCGAATATTCTACCATAATGCGATTGACCGAGTAATACTTGACTGCATCGATCCGACCACTTGAACATCAAGTGCAATACGCGCGGTCAACACCATCAGTAGTACAACCATAGATCTGTCAAACATACACGCTCGACCAGTCATCAATAGCGATTGGTCAATCCATCAAGTCACAACAGTGTTCTGCAGATGCATAGCAACACAATCCTTGTGTCCTTGTGTCCTTGTGTCCATTTCCCTTGGGTTCATCAGACTGGTTTCCACAACATAGGTATCTATTATATGTCAGAATATCTGTCGTATTCAGCCGATAAATACATCAAGACATCAGTTACACTATCTCTTCAAACCTATCCATGAAAAATAATTAAAAAAATTTTAATTCCAAAAATATATCATGAAAAAAGTGTCGTTTCATTTCAGTGGACATTTTGTGGGGAAGAAGCTCGTGGTTAGAAATTACTTCGCTTGCTCATGGTTAGCCAGTGAGTGGGATAGAGGAAAAATGCGACAGTAAAAAAAAATAAATAAGAGAGAAGAAGAATGAACCAGTAGAAAAAGTATATCAGCCGTGGAAAATGGATGTGCAAGAATGAAAAAAACTTTTTTACAAGAGACATTAATAGAGAGTGAAAGTGCGCTGTGGGAAAAAAAGTTTGAGACAGTTTACAATGCGCTTATATAATTTCGCTCAAGGCAATATATATTTTCATAACTATATGCATACATATTTACTTGGAGACATATACTCGATGAAAATATAAATAATGTTAGGAACTCACCTGATGGTTCATTGTAAGTAAATGAAGAGTTTCATTTATACCAACTGAATGATAAAAAGAAATATAACAACTTTAACAAGCATTGTTGATGATCTCGTGTTCATCATCCAGAAACATTCATTTAATATTCAAATCTCAATTATTCACAATCATTTCTAATAATTTTTGAAGAAGAATGAAAAAATTCTCACTGGCTTACTGAATCTATTTAGAAATAGAACCATATTGTCATTTTGAATCTTCTGCCTGAAATAACAATGAAAATAATCACAAAATGTCTCTTCAAATTATATTTCCTGATTAACATTCGCTCGCAATATTCACTGCATATTTTTTCTCTACTCATACTCAAAAGGAAAAATGACTGAACAACAAAACCAATTTGTATCGTGAATGCTGTCTCTCATTCCTTCACTATTTTTTCGCACTCTATATCCTTTGTCATGACTATAATTGTTACTTTTCATGGAGATATAATACTTGAGCTGGTTTATAGTGAGTTGAAGTGGGTGATTGTCATTGGAATGGATTCCAGAGCTAATTTGAATAAACAGAATACAGTGGAGGGTGATGGTGCTTCCATTAGGCGTCGATATTCAAAGTAGATTCGCTCAATGGGCACATAAAGGAAAAGGTTGATGGAACGTGACGAACGTAGAACGTGTCACCCTGGTGCCAATCAAGCACTCTCTCTGGACTACCTCAGGCGTATATACTCTTGGGCTTTGAATCGCCTCAGGACCCTCGTCAAAATGACACGCAAAGGCACGAGGAAATGCGTGGGGGGTAAGAGGAATACGTAGCAGAATGAAGAAAAATAAGAAAACGATGATGGGAGGGAGAAAAAAAGCTATGGTAATAGCAACAACGCAGCTCCAGTAAAAAAAACGTATCTACTACATTGAATTCAGTATGATGAAATATTTTCTGAAATTGCCAAAAGAAATGTGAGTATATACAAAAATATGTGTTCGTATGAATATAAAGTGTGGAGCTAAAAAAAGAAAAACAGGAATGTCAAGACAAAATGTAATTTTCATTTTATTTTGCATGAAGCTAAACTGCCAATTCTTTTCTTATTTCATACGTTGAAATCGATTGGAGTTTTTCATTTCATTTTCAATAACCACTTTATTTTGTATTCTCTGGCATGAACGCGACGTATTTGCATATGATGTTCGTAAATCCCAAGGAGTATTGTGAGCTGTTATATAAATGTGAAAATGTTTTGAACATATTGGGAAACAAAATTATTTTGATGTGATAAATAATATAACGTACGTAAGCTCGTGGAAGCTTTATCAATTGAAAATGAAATTATTTGACGTGAGGGAAATCAAAGGTGTGAATGATTTGTCAGCATAACCATAGTAACCTTCGTAGAATATTTTTACTTGTCAATTAATAATAACATTCAAGATGTCACTGTAATTACGACGATACTCCGAACTTTGCTTCTGTTTACATGCTGGTAAATAATAGAGGGATTTTTTAATGAGATACTGAACGATTTCAATGTAATGTTAACGACTGGTCTATTTGCCGGGACAATACGTAAAGCGAAGACTTGTTTGACAGACTTAGAACTTCTATGCTGCTCATTTGATTAATTTAAATGCAGAGTAAGATCCAGAGTTTATTGGGGTTGACCTGTCAATGCAATGGCTCTAGATGTTTCACCATAAACCACTGAAAATTATCATGATCTATTATGATGATAATCTATCACCATTTCTTACACTTCATCTTCCCTTCAACGGTCCATCAAAGAACGAATCGATTTCCAAAATTAATTACATTCACAATCATTATCTAGTTCTATTCCTTTCAAACTTCGTATTTGAATCCTTACTTTTTTAGAACTCATTTCATCATTGAGTAAAATTCTACTTCTTTCATATCTCTAGGAAGTTGGAAAGTAACCGAAAAACTAATCAGAACTTCTTCTGTCAAAGCGTCTAGTTTGAAAAGAACTAACTGACAGAAAAATTCCTGTTCATACAAAGCAATCGTTCCTAATTCACCTAAATTCAGTACAGACAACCAGAATCAAAAAGATAAACCAAACTCTATTCTCCTGTCAGCGCCGATACGCAAAGCCAACGAATTTTCTAGACAATGTTGTTGTCACAACTCCTCATATATTCCAAAACACTTTTATACCTCACTTCACATTATATATGATCTTGCATATGTATCGACACGTGCGTGCAGAGTGAAGAAGATTGCTTGAAGGAACTTTAACAACATTGGCACACAACACAAACACACCAACCCATCATGTGCTCTTCAACGACTTATAGTTGTATACTCGATAAGACAACACACACCAAACAACGACAAACGTTTTGCATGGAATACAAAGCGGATGAGTGCACGCAAGCAACGTTACAGGTATGTACCTACCAACATGGCATAGAGCGGTTGTGCGAATTAGTGAGGTGAACAAGAGCTAGCAAGGATGGTGCAGAGATTGAAGTGAGGACGCAGCTGAGAGAGACAATGAAGATGAGAATAGAATGGGAAAGACAAAACGGAACAGTGTGGTACTCAAACTGCAACCAAACTGCATTTACCATTGTTGCTCCCGTGGTTTGGTACATGGCACTCCTTCCTAACTTCACTAACGATCTTAACTGAAAGCACAATATACGCGCATCCTTCGAAACACTATTTGGAAATCTACAACGATGACTTAATCCATTTCAATCCTCACGATATTTTACAGTTATATTGAAAGAAAGTTTTATAACTATCATCACGTTCTGGTGCGCACTCTATACTTTTACTTTTTTCTATATATATTTTTCATTGTCGTGATGAGGTCAATAGTCGCATTCGTTCTACTTCGATGAATTCTTTCTGATTAATTCTATTGGTTTGATATATATATAGAGATATATATGTGGAAAAATTTAATCCAATCGCACTCCGGGTTTTATATATTTACTTGGTGTTGCCACTCTTTCACTTCTTCTACTTCTTCTTTATGTGATCGAACCACTTGAAAGAAAAATAGAAGCAAGAGAAATGACTTTTGTTGAGTCGCGTGTGTATATGTGTGTATAGGGGTGAGATATAGCGCCTCGATTGACGTAGTGGGTGGTTGGGTTGAATTATATCTGTGATTCCATTGAATTGATGCGAATGGTGGAAGCTGACGGTGTACAATAATAAGTTTGTGGTGAATGTGTTGCTTTTTCTCTGTTGCTTTGATGTTATTGCTGGAATTTACATTTGTTATACTCCTGGGAATATTTAACTTTATCTGTAATGTAAATATGATTAGGGGGAATATCAAAATGGGATGAAAAAGTTATGGTGTATTTTTTGTTATTGGTATTGATATGAAAGACAATTTGAATTTGAAGTGGACAATTTTTATTTTTGTCTTGGTAATTAAATTATGTCTTCAATTCTGTATAAAATGAAAACGTAACGTGTTGCAAACTTTGGGTTTGTTTCTTTTCCTGCATTGCAAGGAAATTGTTGGCCTTTCGTAGAAGTCATTTGTGAGTGTTTAGATTTTATCGAATTGGTCTATAGGGTACCACTTTGATGTCATTCAATCCAAATTTTCTTTTATTTTTCCGTTTTTTTTTTCTATACCTTTTCATCAGTACCACTCAGATCGATTAGAATTCGAATGAATGGAGGAGAAAAAAGTATGACTGATATTTGTGGGTTTATTTATTTCCATCCAGGAGAATGGGAATCATCCTCATTCACTTTTGTCTATGATTTATCAATCTTTTTCCAAGCCTTTATCGGATGTGGTTAAAGTAAATAGTTTTTTTCTGGATTCAAACATTCGGTCTCGCAATGCTTATCGAAGATGGTACAAAATAGTAAACTTAATGATGATGTTCTAGTTTGAATAATGGAATCTACCAAATAAATATGTTTTATGAAGATAAATATGGAATGAAGATGATTTTTTAAATAGATTTCGATGAACATTTGTCATCTTCATTCGTATCAAGAACCAGCAATGCATTACATGGACTCAAGTGCTAATAATTTATATTTATATGTATTCGTAAAGTTTCTTCGTGCAGACGATATTATCTCGTTGCAATTGAATTTCCATATTATTGAAATTGAATTATTTTGAGCTGCGACGATACAACGGCAGAAGGGGCGAAGTAGGAAAGCCTGCACGGATGATTGAGAGTGTGTACACGAGCGCTCAAACGGTAGCTGTAGCATGCAAATAAGTAGCGGAACATGTAGAGAATTTTGTGTCAAGTGAAATTTTTATTTTTATCATTATACACCACAAATATTCATCAAAAGCCGAGCACCACTTCCATTCTTATGTATACGACACATCAATTATTTAATAAACTCTGCCGACTGTGCTGAAGGATCAATGTTGCATCTAACTTTTCTATATTTTAACACCGCAATTTTATTTAATAATAAGGCAAAGTAAATACGCAATAATTACTATTGACGTGGCTCAGGGCATTCATAGCTGCGTAGCCTTAACACGTTTACATAGCAATTGCCATTTCTAGCATGATGATTAGTCTACATTCGTTCCTGGATAGAATAACAACGTTACATTATTATTTTCAACCGCGCAATTCACATGAACTATGGAAATTAAGAAGATCCAAATTCTTTTTGTGCTCTTGATCCTGGGAGGTTGCATCAGTACAAAAGCAGTGAAGCTTCGGCAAGACATGTACAGAAAAATGGTAGGAATTGAATTATTATTCAAAGAATGCAATGTTAGTGGGATGAGAAGTGAATTGAGAAAATTATGTCATTTGACAGGTAACGCTGTTGCAATCGTGTTTTGCTGATCAGTTGAAAACTGTCATCATCACCCATAATCTCAAGGAAGTTTTTATCGAAGCTTCATTGGCGTCAGAGCCGATACCGCTAATATCAATCGATGAGAACTTTGTATCGGATGGTGTTCAACGATTATTGTTACATATGCCAACTTTTGTTTTTGCTCCACGTACTATGGAAAAATTCGAGACAATGCTCCAAGTAGCGAAATCATCATCATGGTGGCATGTCAATGCATTATTTTTTATTGTTGGAGGTTCCCAAGGAGGATGTCGATTGGCAGATGGAATTTTGAATAAAACATGGCAAATGAATTTGGGAAGATCATTTTTTCTGTGCAATGATATTGGAAGTGGATCAATGTTGTATACTTACAATCCTTATACTAACCGGGCTCCGCATCCGTGGAAGGAGATTGAAGAGTTTGATAGGCCAGATGAGCGGTGGACACTGTATGCACAGCGATTGATCGAAGGTATTCCATGAAATTATTCAAATGTTTTTGGTTAAAAGCTTTGTTAGGCAGTACACTTTGAAACTTTATTGATTGTCATTATAAGTCCAGAGAAAGGTTTCTGAAGTTGTATATCTGTGTAAGGGCTGAATTTGAATGAACCTCGAGTGAACTCATCAATATTTTTTCCTTTCAGGACATCAAAATTGTGCCAGTATTGATTTTGATAAGACAACATTTTTGGATGGCTACAAAGTTAAAAGTGTTGTAAATGCTAAACCAGGCGTCGAGTGGATCAAGAACAAGTCCTATAATCTTGATAGCCTGAGGAGCAAGCATCCACACCTTGCTACTGCGATACTGATAAAGACGGCTCTTATAGCGATGAATGTAACGACAGTAGTCAACTATGATGAGCCCGGATACTTCCATGACGGCAAAGCGGTCGGTTTTCTTCCAAAATTGATAAACGGAACATATGACATTTCGCTGTCAGCTCGTTTCATTGAAAACAAAATGAGTTCAATGTATCCACGTATCCAAGGATCTGCCAAAATTTTGACGCAACAAAGGAATTTTTTCACACCTGAAGAGAAAATATTGGCTTTCTATAGTATCGAGATCCGGTATCTTACTGTCATTGTTCTTTTGATTGCATTCATGTTCATACTGATAATATATAAGAAGAGAAAATTTGCCTTGGCAGCTTTCGATGTTCTGCGTTTGCTACTTAGCACCGGTTTATTCGTCCCATTCGATAGAACCGCAACTAGGATCTTTTTTTTCGGAATTTTTCAGTTAATTATCATATTGAATGCAACATTTCAAGGACATTTGGCATCATTCCTCACGAAACCTGAACGCCCTTATGTCAATACTGTGAAGGATCTGGAAACTTTTAAGTATAATGTGTATGCTCCTGGCATGTATCGAGATCAAATTGAGGAATTTAATCCCGAAATACATATCAATTATATACCCGGAGTCGATTGTGTGGAGTATGTTGTGAATGACTCTTCAAATGCGTGTATTGGAGTTCCGGGGCGAACGCTGGAACCTGCGTTGAAGCATGATCTGCATTTATCACAATCTAATTTTCCACCAAGGTATGGTGTTTTTTGGTGTCGTGACAACTGGCCATTAAAAGAAAAAATGGATTCCTGCTTATCTCGTGTGATAGAAGCAGGGGTTTATGAATATTTGTACGATCTCCACGTTAATATACCGTTACAAAAGTTGAATAGCAAGGAGGAAGAATCAACAACCGCGCGATACCGTCCGATAGCACTGGAAGATTTAATGTTCACTTTTCAACTACTTGGCATTGGTTTCGCAATATCTATTTTCACCTTTATAACTGAAATAATTCCGTGGAAACAACTATGTCATCGACTGGCGAAATTATCGATTGTCTCGAAGCTGCGTCATCGGAAAAAATAGTTCAATTGTTTTGCATCCATAGTGAATACCACGTGTTACATAAAATGGCGTTATCTCCTTTTCTCACTTGTGTGAAAATTGTCCGTACTTTGTTTTGGTAACTTATGAATGAGTATATATTGTGCAATCATACTCAATGCTGTATTAGATGAATTAATCAATGAAAAAAGATTCATCACTTCAATATAAATGATCATTCAGTAGATGTATCCAACAAATATGAGATGGAAACATTGACTACATGAAGAAAACAACCAACCACCACGCACGATTGATTGTATGAATATTGTATCATCTTCTGGTATGTTATTTTTAACAACACGAAATAAAAAAAAAATGCGAAGATCTATTGGAAGATTGTGGAGGGAATCAGGAATATAAGGTCTAGTTTTATAAAGATTCTCATCAATTGAATTGGAAGTAAACTATTGATGCTAAATCGCCAAAAATTCAGTGCTATGAAAATCGATTTGTCGCATTGAAATATTCTAATATTGAATTCAATTCATTCGAATCCGACATATGAATTTTATTCATTCATTATACATATATGTATGGCACAAACAAGTATTTTTAAATTGTGAATGAATGGTTCAAAACACTATGAATTTAACTTTTATTTCCCTAGATACATTACAATTTTTAAATTATGGTGAAAATGTTTAGTTTGTATCAACCAAAGAGCGGAAAACATGTTCATAAGTTGGGAAGACAAATTTCTGAATTACTCATTCACAAATAGCCGAGTTAGTACCACGTAATTCATCACGAGGGTTCACTCCTTCTTGATAAAAAACAGATTTTTTCACTTTGTTAATAATTCCATCTAACATTTCTTTCTTTCGACCGAATACATAGATGAATCCTTTATCACCATCAGTTATTTCTGCTTGGTGGACTGCTATATACATTGCCATATAAGAATTGTAATCCGCATCGAACACAAGCAAGGTCATTCTCGATCCATTGTAAGGATTATTATCTTTTGTGAAAATAAAGCTGGAGTTATTTTCCATGGTGGCATTTACAGTAGATACATATAATTCTTCTTGGGAATACGGATGATTTCTCTGCATATCAGACTTCTTGCTCGCGGTCACATTCATTGTGAACTCATTGGCTGATTGCTGTTCCATAGTTGCAAATGCACACATACTCTGACTCTCTTGCTTGGTTGACGCTATCAGATACCATTTCCCAACGATCTGAAAATGAAAATGATACAATTAAATCCAAAAGATGATAATTTTAAATATTTATTTTGATAAATATCACTTTCTATGTTGACAAATCACAACTGAATCTTACTCCTGCCACATTTAACCTTGGAATCTCAACTCCTCGTATGATTTCTCCTTGAATAAGATGGTTTACGCTGAAGCCGATGACTACAATTAATGTGAGAACACTATTCGACGACATTGTTTTATGGGCGAATTATTTCAGTGCTGTATAGATTTCGTTTGTCGAATCTCCTATGTCGTTGGAGACTTAGTGTAAACTGGGTCTATAGTCAACTCGTATAGGAGAAGGGCAATGAAATATAGTAGCTCCCCTCTCGTATGGTCATAATCACAGTCAAAAAAGTATAGAAGTCACAGCCAGAATGTGGAGGTGGTAGACAATTAATTAATATTGGATGATGTTATCTTTTAGCTTTATCGCGAACGAAGAATGTCGAAACTTTGATTACCTGTTGAGAGTGATGAGGTTTTCAGTGAATACTATATAGATACTGCACCAAATGTTTTACAGAGCTATCATGAAAATATGAAATATTTCCGTTTGGGTTGTCCCGATATTAAAGTTCCTTCAACATTGTCCTTTTGGAACTCTTGTAGAGCTATTTGTTTGGTACTTTCACATAAATTATTCCATATTATTTCACAACAATTTTTTTCCATTTTCACGATGTACTTTCACATAACAGGGTGAAGTGAATATGCAATAATTATTATTGACGTAGCTTATGACACCCATGGCTAGGTGGTTTTTACAATGTGATATTTTTCGTATGATAATCAGTCTGCGTCAATACTTCAGAAGGATAACAACGTTAAGTTATTCATTTTTATCTGTGCAATTCACATGCACCATGGGCATGAAGAAGATCCAAATTATTTTTGTGCTCTTGATCCTGGGAGGTGCCAACAGTACAAAAGCAGTGAAGCTTCGGCAAGACATGTACAGAAAAATGGTAGGAATTGAATTATTATTCATAGAATGTAATGTTAAGCGGACGAGAAGTGAATTGTGAAAATTATGTCATTTGACAGCTAGCGCTGTTGCAATTATATAAACCAAACTTTATATGTACATATATTTGATTTAACTTAAAGAAGAAACATTTTTCTAATTACATTTATGCATATTATTATATTTATATATTAACAACTCATTAAACACAATTATTAGCATCTAATCGAATTAAACGGAGACCAGGCTCTACTGCCTGCTGATAGAACACCGATTGTTCGATTCTTTCTATAATTTCTTCGTGTAAAGTTGTTTGACGACTGACTATGAAAATATATCCATCAGTACCATTCGTTAGCGCTTCTATTGTTTTTGTCCCATAAATTGCTAAATGAGAGTCGTAATCGATGTCAAACATTACCCAAAACACTTCATTATTATTTCCATCTGTTGCTTTGATGACATTAGAATCTTTTTCCATCGTGGCAATGAAAGATCCTGTCACAGTTTCATAAGGGATATCAGAATTATTTTTCTTTACTTCAGGTTTGAAACTATACGTAACATTCAATATGTAACTATCATCTGATTGGGGTATCACAACACTTGTGGAGCATTCATATGTTTGATTCGCTTCATATACAGCCACCATGTGCCATATTCCAGCCATCTAAATTGGAAAAATAATGTTACCTGATTAAAAATATTCAATTTTCGAGCTTGAATCATTTCGGCGTTGAGATAACTGTCAAGCATGACAAATTACAACATTACAAGATAGATTGAGCGGGAATTGAGAGAGAAAATAAGAGGGCAAAGTGTATTCAGTGATATCTATTTGAGTCGGTTCAATTATTTAATTATAATTTATTCTCGATTTGGATATTTCCATTGACATCTTCATCGTTATTTCAAAGACATTATTTAACAGACTGAAACTTTATTGCAGTTATCTCAAATACTGATATTAGAATTGATCTTACTCTTGTTATATTTAATCTCGGAATATCCATACCACGTAGGTTCTCTGCTTGGATCGAATTGTAGATTCCCAGACAAGTGAGTACAATCAGTATCGTAGTATCTTGGATTGCCATAGCGTACGGATGAAATGATTTGTATGTGTTACAACTTTGGGTTTTGCAGTGTGCAACTAGTTAGATGTCCACGAAGTTACTGTCACAATTGGCGATAAGTTAGGAAAATTGTGGAATGGATTTTTATATTTTCATCTGTTATCATCTTGCAAAAACAGTGTGTTGCTTAATTGGTGAGTCATGGTCGCTGAGAGCGATAAATTTCAAGGCAAATCAGAATATAAGCTGCATTGATTGGTCAATAACTTGACATCATCTGCTATGTTTATTCCAAAGTGATATTTATCGAAATCGTGATTGTAATGTTCTTTTTTCTATATTTTCTGTACATTTTTCGTACATAGAATTGTATGTGAAAACATTTCTCTTTGATTTTGATGGTTCTGTTCAAAAATAGTTTAATACAATTGATGTAACTGTATTATTAATAAATATTCTGTATAAATGATTTATTCCAACTTTGCATGACAATGAGGACAGAAAAATCGATTATCATTGCAATGAGAAACAAGAAATAATTTTTTAGATATATCATTTTGTGTTATATATTTTTTCAGTGTCCGTTTGAATGATGATGAATAAAAATCAGACTGACTCTTGCCATGATTATTTTTTGGTCATCTAGTTTATCGATGATTTATTCTCCGATGTAATCATGAGTTCCAAAATAAATAGGAAGTAATATATAAAAATATTTGCAACTGAGATTCAGTACGAATTGAAAATAGAATATTACGAAAGAGACGTTGAGAATTTTTTTTCGAAAATTGAATTAGGAAAAATATAACAGTTTTATCAACATCTAAACACTATCTCCCAAGCTAATAGCCACAAAGAAGTCTTCGACCTTGTAATTTCAATCAGAAGTGATGTCATTCTTTGTGTTTCTACGCTGTCTCATCGAACTTTTGTTTGAAGTCGATACAACAATATAAAGAGTTTGTTTAAATTTCGATAGACTTACACGCAGATGCATGGAATTTTTCGATTGAATATTGTACGAAGAGTTGGGATTTTCTATATGTAGCAGAGTTTATTATGCATTGGACTCCAGATAGGTTTGTTAACTCTCAAATTTTCTCATTTTACCCAAACGGTATTGACCTCGTCGTTTGACTAAAATACAATCAAGAGCTGTTATTGGAGTGGTCGTTCAATCTGATAAAAATAACATGTAGAATGGTTGCCTGATTTTGAATCGAATTCGTTACAAATCCAAACGGAGATTAACCAGGTTTTATTACAGATAAATTTATAAGAAACTCGTCACAACATTGAAACTCATGATCATTTGATTTATTTATTTGCGAACAAAAATACAACAATCACAATTCATGTCAGATTCGAAAACACAGATGTTTCCTCATGTTCCACTTGGTAAATTGCGATGTCGTAACTGGAGAAGAGATTCACGAATATTCCATTGGTAACTTTGTAATGTATTTTTCTCAATATTCATAATAGAATCGTTGAAAATTATTATGTATCGTTAGTTAGCAGACAGTGCGGTCAATACCGAGCAGAGGCTCTTGAGAATTCACTCCTTCCCGATAAAAAGCAGATTCTTTGATTTCCGCCAAAATTTTATCAGACAGTTGATCATTCTTAGTGAAGATAAAAATGCTTCCATTAGAACCGTTGGAGATGTCTGATTCTGTCTTTGCTCTGTATATTGCTATGTGAGAATCATAATCTAAATTGAAGTATACAAGGAATTGGGTCTTGGTTTTATCCGCAGGATCTCCACCTGTTGCAACAAAAACTTTTGAATCTTTCATCATTTTCACGGTTAACTCAGCTGCATAGACAACGTCTGAACCGAACGCGATTCCTCTTTGCTCGCCAGGTTTGAGGACAGCAGTCAGATTCTTCAAGAATTCATATTCAGTTTGTTGAGTAATAATCATAGTCATGCATACTTGATGGTCCTGTTTCAGTGTTGATCCCCATAAATACCATTTTCCTTGAATCTGCACATGAAATTAATTCGGTGAGAATCAATGATCAATTTCTAATTTTAGTTGATGACTTACTTTTGTCACGTTCATTTCTGGGATCACTTCATTTCGAATAGTATTTTGTTGGATCACTTCGTCTTGAATGTTATTCCCTTGAATTAAATTATAAGTGCCAAAACTGATGAGCACAGTCAAGATGAAAATATTTCCAACCGACATATTGTATTGATAGAGGATCGAATTTTACAACGTGGCACACAGTGAGAATTATATCACCTGTCTTGAGCAACGATCATGCAGTTAGTGAGGAGATAAATAGGAATTGTATCAATGTTGGGACGCTATCACTCAAGTCATCAGTCGCAGAGCATCCTGGGACTTTGTCATTTGTATCAAAAGTGATGTAATTCTCTATTTCTACACGTATAAAATTCTTATCAAATTTTGGTAGAAAGTTGAAACAGTAATATAATAAATACATTGTTCTTTTTCCATTGATGTGCACACATACCAATAAAGTTCTGTAATAACATGATGTTAGAGAGACTAAATTGTTCATAGGTTGTAAATTTTGAAGTTGAGTTGGGATACAATTTTTATTGAATGTCTCGCTCATGTCATCTTTATTCCCAGGACCTTTACGGCTCGAATTATCTCATCATGGATGGAATTTTAAAATCCGTAACTCATGAGGATACCTGATATAACCCGATGACACGAAGAAGTGGATGCCCAATTCGTATATTCTCTCTTCAAGTCACATTCTGTCACCAGTATAAAGTCAATATCTGTTGAGTTATTATAAGTGACAGTTTCATTACTCAACAGTCTTATTTTCAAATTTCTATCTACAAAGTTACAAGTAACAACACAGGGAAACATACTTGGTATGAAATTATTGATGATAAGCATAAGTAGATGATGAATAATGCTTTTTGACTTTGTTTTAAACGATAACGAAAGTAAAAGCTTTGACATTAGTTTGATTTATTGTTGTATCTAGATTGAAAGTCAAATAGTATATGTGAATAAACAAAAATTAATATCAGTACAAATTTAAAAAAAATTTGACTCTTTCCATGGACAGAAATCATAGTTGAGCTTGAATAGTTTGCGGTTGTCCTCCAGTCTGTCCTGATGAAGCAACAATTTTTGTATCTTGTTGAATACTTCATCAGATAGCGTTTTGAAACGACTGAATATGAGTACATATCTTATGGTGCTATCCTGAGCTGAGCCCACCAAAGAAATAGCCATATGTATTATACGTACATACGCCTTCATCTCCTGATGCAGTTGATGCCATCAGATACCATTTCCCATCAATCTGGGAATGAAATTGATTCAATTTGAATTCAGAAGTTGGAAATCATGACTTTTTTTCATTGTCATTTATTATTGACTAATATCATAACGTTTTATGGACTTACTTTACCCCTGTTTCAAGTTTTTCTTGGATATTTATTTTTGGTACGAGTGGTTTTCTGATTAAAAAACAAGAGCTATAATGCACAATTATTATTAGACACAGAATATTCATGATAGACATTTTGTATAGTTAGCGTATTGAACTGTGATACAGAATAAGTTTTTCATAAAATGATCAGACAGAGATTTACACAATTACTGGTTATTTTAACTCAACAATTAATTTCGATTCTAATTTTAAAATGATGTGAGAGTCAACTGTAATAATAGATTATCACTCGTGTTATCACTAACCAATGTCTCTAAATTATAGTTGTCTCTATTAAAAAGTAATAATGCTAAGAAAACATATCATTCCGATATTCGTTCAATGTCTCCAGAAGGTCACTAAAATTTTTCGTGACATTTTTTCCTGGTGGTAATTTGATTGGAGTCAATAAAAACATAACGCCTTAATAACTAATATTTGGTTTATAGAGTAAACTAAATTTATCACAATACAACAGATTGCGACATGATAAGCAGAAAAAAATGTTAAAGTGTCATACTTCGGGTTATTGTAGTGTGGGATTAGTCAGACATTAAAGTAGTTTTTAATGTACCTGGTGATTTGATAAAAAATATCTATCAGTGATGGTTGTAATAATTCTATATCTGTATTTTCCTGTGTTGAATTCATGCATGAAATTGTATCGCGAAATATTTATAATGTAACAAAAAAGCATTACAAGAATCATAAAAATTTGGAGGGAATCCTAATTAAAATTCGACTTTCATAATGATTTAATTTTGTTACATTTGTTGTCTTTGTAGTCTGATGAAAATTCAATCGATCTCCAATAAAAAGTTTGCATAGAAATTAAAAGAGAAATGATTTTTTTGAATTTCAGAGTTCACATAATTTCTTTTTGTGTTCTAATATTATTGTTTTCTAATTGTATTCTAGATTTTGTTTCTAGATACAATTGTTTACTAGATAGAAAGAAGAAATTGTATTGTAATAAGTGATTAATATCAATTTGAATGATGATCAGTTCTGAATAAATTTCGTTGCAGTTACATCAAATTTTGGAATTTCAACATCACCAATAATTTAACCTTGTATAGAATTACATGTGGCAGAATTTACGACTCTTATAAATAGAACAATGTTCCTCACAGTCAAAGATTTCATACCCGGTAGGCATTCATGCAGTTACTGATTCCCTAGTAATATCGAACAACTCTTATGTCACATCACTAAGTGAAAAATAGCTCGCTCCCTCTGCAAGTCTTCATTGAAATCATTTGAGTTATCATGATTAAAGAATTTGAGAGCATACTATATTTGCTCAGCTACATTTTTTTCCTTAGATTCAAGAGGAGAATGCCGATGAATAATTTGTCTTTTATAATAAATGTACTGATTGAAATTCAACTATGTCTAACTTTGTGAATAAATATGTTGAAATTGTTGCAGGACAGATTGGACATCAAAAACTGAAGTTTTTAGTTAAATCAATTCATAAATTTCCAAAGTTATAAATACTGTTAATACTCCAACATTTTTTATAGAAGTTCTGCGTAAATTTACGGTTTCAACCTTTTTAAAAACATCAACAATTCTTGAAAGTATCATATACAGGAGCAACGATAAAAGCTGGAATTTTTATGACGGTATATTTGTTTTTTTTTTGAGAAAATTGAAAAAATTATATTTTCCAGGTGATTTTTACTTTATTGAAATTAAAAGCAAACATCAAAGCTGTATTTTTTGTATTATTGGTGGATTAATTGCCAGATGAGAATAAAAATTAATTGGGCTCAAGTATTTTACAATAAGCCTGCACATCATTTTTTTTTCTCCCATTCAAATTTTCAGGATGATTGGGAATAGGAAGATGATTAAAATCGTGAAAGTTTTACAGTAACTCATTGAGAATTTCCATTGTTGCATAACATGAAATGTTGATTCAATTAAAATTTTTGTTTAATTTGTAACACCTGTAATTCCCAAATGGATTTGCTTATCTGCCAGTTGTCATACTCCACGTATGATTGTACCTCGGAGTAGTAGAGCAAAGATCAAGTTCATGCGACCATTTATCTCGTGTGTGTCATTTTATATATTATTAACTGTGTCGATTGACTGAATGGCTACAACGTAATACCAGCCGACATTGAAATTCTTGAGGGAGCATACGGACATGTTATTGAATCATTTCCTTCAATATAATAACACAGTTCACTACTTTTCCAATCTTCCAAATGCTCATTTTCCAATGTCAACTTGAATGATGATGAATCTTAATTTGATCTCATTACTCTGAATTTCCAATATTCATCCAAGAATTATTTTTTTTACAAATCAAAAATATAAGTATAACAATTCTGGAATATTTTGAGAATGTCTCTGGTGTCGATAATATCATAATGGATGAGATAATTGATAAGTTCAATGTCTACGAATCGATACATATTTTATTGCATCATAAAAAGTAAATGTGTACATGAATAGATATTGGTGAATAGCTAACTCTTAAAACTCTTCATGGACATCTACTAGCATCCAAAATAGTGAATTTCGCATCAGGGTTTATTCCTTGTTGAAAGAAAACTGATTGTGTAAACTTCTCGACAACTCTATCTGTTAATGTTTTCCGACGACCAATTATATAAAATACTCCGTTAGCACCTTCGAAAATCTGTTCTTTTGTAGTCGTTAAATACACTGCCATATATGAATCTCTCTCCAAATCAAACATTATCATTGACTTCTTTTTGTGATTATTTCTAGTTATTATGACACTGGAATCATTCTGTATTGTACCTTCTATGACAATATCTACCGGTTTGTTTGGGGTATTTGGATAATATTTATACGCTTCAGGTATAAAAATGTGAGACACTCTCATTGTAAATTCATAATCTGATTGTCTATCGATGACATTAGTTGAGCATGCTAATCTTTTGTCTTCTCTGAGTGCTGTTAACAGGTACCATTTTCCCACAACCTACGTATAACAATAATTATCAATAAATGTACACTTTATGATCACAATTAATTTTGTTATTTGTTTCATGAAATTTTGTATAAAATTGAAAGATCAAACTCACTCTTGTAACATTCAATCTTGGAATATCAACACCCCGTATAATTTCAGCTTGGATTAAACAATAACTTCCCAAGTTCATCAATATTGCCAAAACAAAAATAATTCTCATCGTCATATTGGAACAAAAATAGAAAAAAAAGGCCGAATATTGCTGTACGTGATGATGCGCGATCCCGCAGGTACTGTCACTACTGGTGATCTGATTGAAAGATCGTGAAACAGACGTTTATATCATCACTTTCGACACAAAGTGGAGATGAAGTGCATAAAATTATGGCTTCATGCCTTTATATCACTGTATGGACTATGTTCGCCGATTGTGCGCACATGATGATGATAATTCCTCACACAGGTTTTCTTTTACGTGACGTCACTGATGCTTATTTTTGCATAAAGGGTATATCAAGCGGAATGATGTACACACAACTATTGTTGCTATTGATGGGAATTTATTTTGTCTGTTGGAAGATTGAAGATTCTCTCACGTGATGCCGATGTGCTGATATGTGATTCGAAGGCATTTTATGTTGACACACTGAGAGCATCCGTTTATTAAAATTGATAGTGATTGTATAAAGTAAATTTTTATTGATAGTTCTTAAATATTATTGACATTTAATATGAGTATTCTCCAGTAGTTAATTCATCATCATTTGTAAGTAATTATTTTTTACAGTTGTAAAACATTGAATCGGAATTGAAAAATTCCACTCTTTAATAAACAATAATTAGGGTAGAAGTACAGATTGTGGTCACTGGACCTTTTTTGGTCACTTTATTTCCAAATCATGGCACAAATCATTCTATAAATATACTAAAGTTATAAATTAGATTTATATAAGTGTAAACGTTCCAAAATTCTATGAAAATATTATTTAATTAATAAGACTTTCGATTTATTGACTTAAATTCACAGTGGCTAAAACCGATGCTTCTACCCAATAAGGAACTAACATATCCAATAAATTTCAGGTTGATTAATATTACAACCGAAATAAATGAAAATGACAAAGCAATTGGTGTTAAGATTTTATGTGAAAAGTTTTCTGGGAATAGCTCTGTTTTGAAAAATATTGAAGAAACGTTATGCGGTATACAAAAATTTTATTTGCACAAAAGCTAGATACCAAGAAATGATAAAAATGCTGAGTAGAATTCTTATTTCCACTAGACAGAATGTGTTACGAGGACAAGTCAATTAATATGAGATCTAATTATATCAAACATTTATTATTGACAGCCACGGGTGTCCAATCTGACTATTTTTAATCCTGGCGCCATTCCTTGTTGATAAAAATTTGATTGTTCGATTTTTTCGTAAATTTTATTTGGTAAAGTCTTCTGACGACTCACTATGAATACAATCCCTTCTGAACCAGAAAGAATTTTCTCCGGTGAATAAGCTGTATAAATTGCAAGATGAGATTCATAATCCACATCAAAAATCACTATTGCCTTTTCGTTCTCTTCGTTATCCTTGCATATTATGATATTCGAATCCTTCTGAATCACAGAATTGATGAAATTTGTCAAAGGTTTGTCAGGAATGTTCGGATTGAATTTCCTGGCGTCTTGTGCAAAAGTGAAAGTCGTATTAACTGTGAAGCTATCTTCTGTTAACTGGTTAATTACATTAGATGTACATGCTAACTCAATATCTTCTCTTGGTGACGTTAACTGATACCATTTTCCGGTCATCTGATCACAACAACAATTTGGATTAACATTCGGTTTAAACTGTCCGAAGTTTATTAATTAAATGATACATCACTTTGATTTCAACTTACTTTTGTTATGTTTAGATCTGGAATATCAACTCCTCGAATAATTGCAGCTTGTATTTGATCCAGAGTTTGCAAACTTATTATTAAGATTGATATTGAAATGAACTTCATGGACATGTTGAATTGAGGAAGTTACGCAATGTTGGACAATTTGAATGTGGCAGTCTGCAATAGTTCAGACGCAAACGTTATCGCTATCACTACTGAATGTTCAATCTGTAAATTGATTCTCGAATCGTTACTTTAACGCCGTTTGGAATTATTTCCAATAAGATCAAAAGGCTATCTCTCATGTCATCTGCATCATTGCATAAATTGTTTTCCTTATTATAGATTTATGGTAGTGGGGTCGAGTGTTGATGTGTGCATCAAAGTTGTGCTTTTAACATGGATGGAGGTTCCATTTCCGGACCAGTGAATGAGATGAGGAACATTTGAGAATTTAATAAATACCAATGAGAAGGAGGTGTTGGATTTGCAGCTCACACGTTGATTAGATGTTGCATATATTTTTTTAAATTTCAATAGTACAATTATTATTATATGAGTTTATGTTAACAATAATAAAATAACAAATTTTCTTCATGGACAATCTGTAATATTTGATATTCGTATCGAAGCTTTGTTCCCATCACTGACTCCTTGCTGATAAAAGTTTGATTTCTTAATTTTATCAATGACACTCTCTGGCAAAGTTTTTTGCCGACTAAAGATGCTTACAAAGCCAGAGGCACCACTTGATATTGATTCTTTTGTATCCGCAAAATATGCTGCCATGTAAGAATCATATTCTATGTCGAAAATTACCATTGAGATTTCCTCAAAACCCATTTTCATTGTTATTATGGTTGGATTTCTGACGATTCGGAAATTCACGAGCTCTGTATGATGATCTTCCACGTCTGGTAAAATTTCCTTTGTTGCAGGTGTGAGAGTCTCTATTTTTGTCATTTCGAATTCATCTTCTGATTTTCGCTGGATGTCATAAGTGGTACATACGAGTCCATCAAACATTCCCATACTTCTATCTGTCGTCAATCGATACCATTTTCCAACCATCTGTAAATGAACAATGATATAAATGAATTGTAGAATCTTTTTTTCTCTCCTAACATCAACTCATCAACAACTTCTCAATGCACTCACCTGGTTGACGTCCAAATCTGGTATATTCACTTCACGTATAACACCTGCTTGGATAATACTATAAGTTGCTAAACTGATCAACAGTGTAAATATTAGAATATGTGACTTCGACATGGTGAAAAAAACGAAAAATTTGATGCTAACACAATCAGAATTTTACAGCACGTTAAAAGTTAGGCGTTGGGGCAGTCACGGCGGCTTTTGATGATCTGATCATCGCATTGACGGATGGTCATTTATATTCTGACTTGTTTCACTGAAGATTAATGACTAGCATGAGGTTATCACTCCCTCTACTTCACAATTTTACTGAGAATTGTCATTATAGATCATTTTCGAGGAATAAAAGATTCCAGTATTATTAGAATCAATGATCAACATGGAGATGTACTACAATCTTCAGACAAAGTTGGAGACAGTTCTCCGGGTTACCTCAAGGTCTATGTTTCGATAATATATCCGATATTTATCAAGAAATAACACATCGATTGCTCGGGAGTTTCTATATACAACCCTCTGTAACTAATAGTAATAGAGTAAACAAACGAACGATTTTTGGATGCACTAGTTAAGGGGGGAGACAGGTTTAAACGAAGCAAAAAGTTAATTTTATAATTTTATAAATTGCCAATAGAATTATTCGAGAACGTGCTTCCGAAGGCTGGATGAAAATTTCAATTTATTTTAATGTTATGAGTGGTCAAATGAGCGTCCATCGGATTGTTAAATCGCGTGGCACGTAAAACGATGCGGTCACACAGGTAGTCATTTATAAACTTAGTTGGCTTAATATTGACATGCTACGAGGTATGTTGACAGGAGGGGGGCGCTTACAGATGTCAATTTGCTCATTTTGTCTGAATATATGTATAAAATATTCTCAAAGTTTCAACAAATTATATACATCCCTGATGGAAAAATCCATGAAAATCCCTCTAAAATTATAGTTTTAATTCTACTTCTCCTTTTAAGGATTAAAGAAATTTTTGAACGCAATTTTATTATTTTTTTTTTAATTCAGAGGATTTATAATTATCTATTCCGTTTCGAAAATGAAATGTACATTCAGCTTGGATACACAAAAATGTTAATATCAATATTAAGACAGGGAAATGAAATTGCTGTCGTAATGTGTTGACAACCCGATAAGAGTTTGTACGAAGAATTTCAATCAATCTTATTTATTTCCAAGAAAACCACTGACTCTCATTACTGATGATAACAATATATTTATAAACATGAATTTTCTGTAATACGTAATATTTTTTCTTGACTATGATCGATATTTTTCATGTACATGTCTTACGCAGACACAATACGACTAATCAATGTTTTATTTTGTCTTCTGATTCATCAGGACAAACAAAATATGCTGATTATAGTTATTTATTTATTTCAAATGCGAATTCAATTATGATACATGCATTATCACAAATTTTGAGAATATGTTTCAACATTGCGGCACAATTTCTCATGGTGACGCTTCTTTAAATCTCCATCAAAAAATTTAGATAATCATATCTCATTCAAAAATATCTGACATCAAAACGATCTTAACTAATGTTTTTAATTGTTTATTTATATATGCGCGACAAGAAAACTTCCATGAATTAATTTCGTGAGAAAAGGTAAGCGATAATAAAGTGGCACATTACAAAAATAATTACATTTATAGAACGACACTTGGTTGTCCAATTGAATTACATTGTGTAGTATATATATTTTCAAGTACAAATCAAAGCCACAATTAACTGATAAACATAATCACAGGTACAATACACCCGAATAACACGTGAATACAATATACATAAACGCAAGAATGAAACAGTGAATAATCAGAGGAACTCTGCTCCGATTGAGATCCGTCGAGTAAGTGTCCCGCGGCAACGCAGCCCAAATCCATTGGGCTCTACGTATATGAATTATTTGTAAACAATTCATGTCACGTGTCTACAAGGAATTCGCTGGAAGATAGCGTCGTCTTGTCGATTGTGATTTGACACCATTTTCTCGGAATAGCAATGAAATATTGCCTTCAAATAAGATATTGACTTCAATTGTAAGAAATGTATATCAAAATTCGAAATTATAGTGAAATAGATTCAAATGTGTAGCATGTATGGAGCTATTCATAGATATAAACGTAAAAGTGCCATTCACTGACGTGCAACAAGTAGCACCTTATATATACAACCCGAATTTTCATTCGGTGACGAGTGCTTGGAGCATTTGTTGGTTTCAAAGAATATTTTGATAACAGGTGAGTCACACAATGCTTAAGACGCGTAGTAGTGAGTAATGAATTCGTTACTTTTCATTGAAGTTATATCAATTTCTATAATGAAAACGGTTCTAATGTGAACATTCTATCATGCCCACCATTCGATGGCAAATTGCGATGGGGAAAATTACACGTACTGGAATCAACATTAAACAATCCTCCTTGGAGGTTTATATTTTGTCGATAGAAATCGGAATTTTGTATTCCATCAACTGCTGCATAATTCCCTGTTTTCTCTCGACTGAATAGAAAGACAAGTTTATTGGAACCATTGATAACGTGAGCTGCTTCTTTTTCTGTGTAAACAACTAAATATAAATCATCAAACCTGCCCCTGAATGTTACCATCATTATTTTAGAAGCATCGTTGCTATTAGTGACAACATTAGAATTATTTTTCAGTATGGTAATGAGCATGTTTGAATTGACTGGCGTCACGAAATTCATGGTGAGGTTATACAATTCTTCAGATAAACCAGCATCTCCCATTGCATCAGGCTTAAGAGTTCTTGTCATTTCCATTGTGTGGTTAGCTTCAGAATATTTTTGTACGTAATTAGCCATGCATATACTTCGATCTACTGCATTAGATGATCCAATAAGATACCATTGCCCGAGGATCTAAATGCAGAAATAATTAGATTATATCATAGCGATTATAAACCTTCAACTGTTCATCAAATATTGAGATGAATAAAGGTATATTTTGAATCAAACTTACGGTATTAAAATCTAATGTCATTGTATGCACTTCACGTATAACTCTTGCGTGTATTGAATTTTCCTTAAAAAAAAACATGATCAGAAATGATACCAGAATCATTTTGTTCGACATTATGAATGAGAAAGATAATTCGTAATTAATACAACTCGAGAATTATAATATCCAGTTGATGAAGCAGTCACTGAGTCAGTGATAAACTGATGATAAAATTGCCAAACGAACATTTATATTCTTACAGTTGATCAGCATTTCGTATTGTGTTGTAAAAGATGTTTATTTATGCATAATTATCATGATGATAATAAATTTTCCAGTTGAGAGATTGGTGGGGCGCATTGCGAAGTTACTTTTGGCTTTTGCAGTGGATGATACTGCCAGACTTTTTTTGAAATTTAATATACAGAGGGTCAAGGAGTATTTAATTGATTAAGTTATTGAAAGGGTATCAATTTTTATGACAATGTTCTGTCCAAATCAATAAGATCAATCAAACCTGCACGTCTGGTTCACTAAAAACTCGAAAATCTTCGAAACTCATGAGGAATTAGTTCCTCTGGATGACGAAGACTCTTTAATCTTATTTCATCTTACTCCATTGCTTTCCTCATGTCAATCAGAATTATTCAAAGCTATCAGTGTGATGTAACGAAAACTGTCGTTGCGATATTATCTTAATGGGGTCGATAAGCCATATCACGACTTGATATGAAAATGTCTTCATAAGTTTTGTTTAGTTTTATTCATATTGTATAAAGCGTATGAATAGCTAAGTAAACATTATAACTTACTGCAATCATCACCACCATCGCTCCTTTTTCAACATCAATAATTATGAAGAGTATATCGAGATCATGATCACGGAAAACGGCACTGGAGACAAGGCCAAGAAGTTATATTCTGTGACAAGTATGTGAACTACTATTCAATCTAACACTTATCAGTATTGAATATTACTGATAGGTTTGATTCAATCATATGAATACAGGTCGAATCAAATCTCAGTCACTTACAATTTCCAAATCCTGATCAAATGTGAATCCTTACTTGAATGAGATTCTTTCGGTGAAAATGCGCATGGTATAATAAAGATTCATGAACTATTAATCTTGTGACAACTGAAATTTTTATATCATTTCGAAAATTCATACTATCGAACGTGTGGATTAATACTATAACAACTAATTGAGATGTTGAACACAACTCGAGTATTGCGAGATGATAAGAATACCAGAATATAAACATTTATAATTTATTCTGAAATTTATTATTCATATCATTCATGACGATCCTTCATGAGAACGTTTTTCCTATTTCCAAATACTTTAAACATTTATTTATCGATCCATCTATCAATTCATTGATCAATTGGATGTTAGGATAGGACAATAGAGAATGGTGAATTAATAATTTCTCGCAGCTGAAATTTTTTTACTCATTTTTTGAACATTTTGATGAATCGTAGATGTACAAATATTTTCTTTGAATAATTAATATTCCACGATTTATTCACATATACGTTGCATCCTTCACATACTCAACCAATTAATAATCACTCACAGACAATAGGGTCTACATTTCGCAATTTCTTTTGTATATTGAAAGTTCCATAATGAGAATCAGCTCCCTTCACTAACTTCAAACTGTCATCAGACATTCTTTCTTTCTCACGACTAAATAAGAAAATGAGTCCATCACTTACGAACACAATTTCTCCATAATTATTAGTATGAGTACTCAGAAAAAGGGAGTAGTTCAATATAGTCTCCATCAATAACGTAATTATTGTTTTACAAATTACATTGAATGGCGTTGAATTGAGTTACAATAAAGTAATGATCAAGTTTCTCATTGTTTCAGGATTTTGAGAATCATCCAAACTGGGCATGAATTATATTACATTTCACAATATATCCAATTCTATTTCTCGCTGTTTTGAAACATTTAGACACTGTTGTTTGATTATAAGTGACAATCATTAGAGCGTACATTGAGTAATTTCATTTCTGGGTTCATGGATTGGCGATAATAATTGGATGTTTCTAAGCCCTCCAAAATACCATCAGGCAATATTTTCGCTAGACCGAATACAAAAACAATTTTATCAAGAGTAGTAACTAGTTTAGCTGATCCTCCTGTCAAATATAAAACCATGTAATATTTGTCTGCCTCGTTGAACGTTAATATTTGAACTTCTACATCATCAATATAATCCGGCTTGATGATATCACCAGAAATATTTTTGTAAAGGGAAATCGTCATGTTCTGGGATTCCACAAAGCATTCCATGATGACTTCATATATCTTTGATGACACTAATGATGTTTCATTGATTTCCTTTTCATCGGGCTTATGAGCAAACTCCAAACGCATTGTGAAGTTCTGGTCAGCATTTTGTTTCACAGTATTAGACATGCATAAACTGTCATAATCGGCGTCGGATGATGCTAATAGGTACCATTTTCCAACCATCTAAATGCGAAAGTATATCAATTAGTTTCTAAAATTGATGCAGTACTCTTTCATTCCTGCAAATTAGCGACATAAACGAAGATAAATAAAAAATCAAACTTACTTCGGGTATATTTAAATTTTCAAGCTCCTCCTGACGCGAATCAATCTCTTGAATTGAATTATGAATCCCAAAGATCAAGAGCACACTTAATATGAAAAAGGCTTTGTTGGACATGTTGTATAAACAGAATGATACCAGGTTCAGACGAGCAGCTTCTCTCTGTACGGGCTGATACTATTACTGTTAGTCTGATCGGTAAATTAGCAAACGAGAATTTATATTCTTGCTCTAGAGTTGCATTACAAGTAATGTTACGTAACGCAATTATTGTAAACTATGAATATTGATGGCAGATGTATCTTCTAGAGGTCAGTAAATATTTGTTATGCAACTAGTTATTATCGACTCTTCAATGTACTTGAAACATTTTTATTCGATTATGTATCAATCTCACAGCGAATTTCCAATCCTGTTAACATTTATTTCGGGGTTTCTATGACGCTCCGTCCTCAAATGTATGTCAGGATCTTTATCAATTGCAATATTGTTGACGAACTCCGAGATTTCGTTTGGGTGGATGGTGGATTAGTTGTGGGAATACCATTCGACTGCTAAACTAGTGCAGCTTCCATATACCAATATTCGATTACCTACTTGCAAGAAGTTGCTCAAGTTGTGGTGAGTGATTTGATCCAGATGAATGGCTAACTCTAATCTCATCATATCTCGAATAGAATACGACAAAGTTCTACCCTATAATTAGTTAATTGGATACAGGAATTCATTTTGTTGTCATTAGAAATTTTTGTCAATAAGGTCTTGTGCCATGGGATTATGCGGCGATGGAATAGATATCTAAAGTTGAAAGACAGTAGAAACGAGATCATGCAAACACTTCGTTCAAGTAGAACATCAATCACAATTCAAAAGTGACTGAAATGATTACATAGGCTAAAGATTGAAAATTACGAACCCAGCGGTATAAAATCAGTAAATTTTTTACTATAGAGAAAAAATTATCATGAACGTAATTGGTATTTGTGCCGATTGAATATAAAATTGCAATAAACTTCAACACTCCAATTCTTATTTAGATTTGTTTGTATGATACAATATTTTTAACGATTTTGACACTTTATACCTGCTATGCTACTCTGCCACACAGTCAAATACATTTTGGTTCAGTATTTGTATTACAATTTTAAGAAATTATTGATCATTTCGATTGGCAAGCAGTGGCATTGACACTCAATAATTTCTGCTCTGGGTTCATGTGCTCACGGTAATATTTGGTGTTTTCTATCAATTCCAAAATACTTTCAGGAAATGTTTCGTCAGCACCGAATAATAAAAATAGCTTATCGCAACCATTGATGAGTCGTGATGCTCCTCCTGTCGCATGCAAAACCACGTACAATTTGCCCAGCTTTTGAAACTTCATTATCTTTATGAATGTTCCGGGTAAATTTTCAGGATAGATGAGAACATTTGACACATTCTTCACCATGATACCACTCATGTTTCCGGGTGACCCTATGTAGTCAATTGTCATCTCATAAACTCTCTCAGATAAATTTGAATTGATTTCTCCTATACCAGGTTTCAGATCACTACTTAAATGTATCGTGAAGTTTCCAACTCCATGTTTTTCCACGATATTAGACATGCATATATCGCCATCTTCGGTGTTGGATGACGCTAATAGCAACCATTCGCGTTCTACCTGAATGCAAAAATATATCAATTAGACTCTGCATTCGAATCTTCATTTTATCTGAAGTAAATTTAAACATAAATGAATATAAGTTCAAAAAAGATCTTACAGTTGAAACATTGAATGCTAGTCTCCCATCATCTGTAGCAGCCTCTGCTACTGAATTATCAATCCAGGAAATTATGAGTACAAATACCAGAATTTGTTTCTTCGACATGTCGAATGATGTAACTATGGCCAGTTTTACCCAACTTGGAAGCTGTAATGAGTACCGTATCCAATGTTCATGCAGTAGCTAATGCTGCCGCTGATGTTCTGTGGGGAAAACGTCGAGCAAGCATTTATATTCTCGCTCTGAATATATATTATGTATGTTATGTAACATTTATCTATTGGCCACGTCACTACAATGAAACAGATCAATATCCTTGCATGGCTAGCTGAGATAATTACGGAATTAGTCCCACAGCTAATTTGAAATCATTCTAATGATGTATGGAATATCAATCTGAATTACCAGAATTCTTATCCATAGAACGTGTTTTTCTTCATTCGTCATTCGCTCGTATGTAACGATAATTGGAGCGGTAATTGGTCAACCTGTTTCCAATATTAATCAGAGAGATATATATCTCTATATGTCTCCAACTGTTGGTTTGATTTTCGATCATTCAAGAATCTTAATTTATTTGTATTATCATCTTGTAGGATTTCATGATTATAATGTGTAATGAGACTATGTGAATTCATTCTTTATTCATCAGGATCTAAATGAATACTTTTTTAGATTAAGGAATTGGTGAAGTTGCAATTTTCTCGTTCAGGTAAATGTGGATATGAAGATGAACTCAATAGCAAGAATTTTTGGTCATGTTCAAGCAGCACTTGGATTTGATCATGTACTATACCAATCATAAGCACTAGTATTATCAAAGTATTCATGCTTGACACATTGCAGGAAGAAAATAACTTTGTAATTGCTAGGACAATTATTCTTATGTTATGTAGGAGATTAATACTGGCATGAAAATGAACAAAAGAGATTCGAATCTCGTGCGGTTATCAGGAAGTAATGACAATCACTCATATCGACTTTACAGTTTGCACCGTACTTATAGATGACTACATCACAAAATTACCCTCTCTGGTACATTCCGAAGAATAATTGTTCGCATCTCGATTTCTATTGGGATATGGTGACAACAATCAATGATATTTGGAAAACAACAATCCTTTATAGATGATTTATTTTCTGAAGTAATCACTTAGCAATAACATTCCAACGACATTTTTGATTAAACAGTTTATCAAATTGATTGGATATGCTTTTATTTCTTAGAATATGAGCAACATGCGTTCAACATGTAGAACATTCATAAAGAGTCTAAGGATTTATTCATTTTTTCTTATAAGAAAATCGGTTTTGCAATAATTTGCGAGAATGACATATAATATAGGAATCATAATGCTTTGTGTCATGTTTATCTATCTTATTAGTTGATAGACAAATTTAATTTATTCCAGGTAAAAAAAATACTTCAGGGACATTCATTACAACTTTTCCGTCGTGAGGAGAAATTTGTCATGCTGTTAACAGAAATTCTGTGACAACTACAATTAAGTGCAAATAAACTTTGTTGTAATTAGTAAATATTCAAGAATTAATTGGCAATTGTATTTTAACATCATTATTGCTCACTGACAGACAGTAGAATTTAAACTAATTAATTTTCCTACTGGACGAATCATTTTCTGATAAATATCAGTTGATTCTACTACATTCAACGATTCATTTGTCATTGTTTTCTCCCGACCAAATAGGAAAACAACTTTATCGGAATCATTAATTAATCTTGCAGCTTCTTCTTCTGCATAAACAACCAAATAAATATTGTTCAACCAGTCGAGGATCATCATAAGTATCACCCTAGTTACATTTTCACTTTTGCTGAATTCGTTAGAAGATACGTTGCTACCATCCTGTGGTGTCATTCTGAATGACGATTGATTCGAATTCAGTCTCTAAACAAGGTTCATATAAATTGATCAATAATTAGTAAAAGACTGACTACCGATAAAAAATTATTCAAAGAGTTTTCATGCATCCTTCACTCAGACAATGGATTTATCCAACATTTCTCTAAGTAACAAGAAAATCTACTACACATAAAGATATAATATAAATTTTTTCTTAAAACTTTTCTTTTATTATATTCCAAATGTTATTATATTGTACAGCTGTAATATTCGAATAAATTGGTCAACATATTTCACTAAATTATAATAAGTTATGGAAAATAACGTCCAATATTTATCATGAGCAGGCATTGAAGTCGACAATATGCAATTTGTAATCAGGTTTTACTGCTAGCTTATAAAAACCTGAATTTGTAACTTTATCAAAAATACCAGATGGTAAGGTAGGTTGACGACTATATATGGTAATCTGCCCTTCGGTGCCGCTAATTGCCTGTGCTGTTGTATTTGCTTGATACATAGCTATATAAGAATCGTAATCAACATACACAATTACTAACACCGTTGGATTTCCATCAAGATCTTCTGCAATGATCAAGTTGGAATCTTCTAGAAGCCTGTGTGAATAGAATAACGTTGCAGGGTCAGGATGGATATTGGGATTTTCTTTCCTCGCTTCATCTGTATAAGTGTATCTGGCATCTGCTGTGTAAGTATTTTCCGATGTCTCATTGATGACACTCGAGTAACATGATAGTTGTTTTTCCTCATCAAAGGTTGACAGGTACCATTGTCCCACAAGCTGAATTCAAGAATATTCATATGTTATATCATTAGATAAAAAAAAAATAACAATATGAAAAAGCTTTGAGTTCATTTCTAAATTATTAAATGATGAAGAATGCAAGATTGATCTTACTCTTGGTATGTCCATTCTTGGTACATCCAGCCCACGTATAATTTCTGCTTGTACCGAATCAAAAGTTTGCCAAGTGATGAGCACTATCAAGATCAGGATATTTCTGACTGACATTTTGTATGAAGAGAGCAACTAAATGAGATGAGTATTGTTACACTTTGACGATCAAGCAGTTACTGTTGCTACAGACGATGAAACTGCCAAATTCATGAAACAATATTTATACTATGATCTGCTGGGATGAAGTAGAGGTGGACTTCGTGAGGTCATCACCGATAGACTCAGTGTTGACAACCGGTGATATGATTTTATTATAAAAAGATGAAGGTTTATAAGCGGCCGAGGTCAGGTTATGAACTGAATGCAACGACATTATTAGGGTTCCAGTACTATTTTTCCTTGATATTGCAAACTTCCTCATATGTCATATCAGTAAACACTGATAGACCGAATTTTATCCTCATGTTCTCAGAAATATATAATCATTCAAGCTATGTTGTTGTTTTTCATGTTATTCGTATCATTTGTTTTAACTTCCCTATAGGAAGTTATTGCATTGACCCCGAAAATGAAAAATCGATTTTTCAATAGATCTCGACGTTCTAAGACCTCGCCAACATAACCGGCACATTTTCTGCTCATAGTTTGTGTGTGTTCACATATTGAAAATAAGAGAATTATGATAAGTGAGTGAATAATCTCACCCGTCAATTATCGAATATTGTTGTCCTAGGCCATGGACAAGTGGCCTAGGTGAGATAGGCAAGGAGTCACAGCGCAATCGCACTGACGGATGCGTGCGTAATAATGGATAAAATACGGAGAAGGAAGAAGATACGGGAGCGACAGCGGTCGAAGACAAATACCGTGTCCCAATAAATCAATATAGAATCCAATTTTGCTAAAATCTACTGTGTATTAGTGCCGATTAGGGAAATTGGAATAATTGGAATGATAACTAAACGGAGAAGACGACGAAGGCTACGAGGAAGGAGACACAACACAGAGAAATCACTTATTATTGGTAGTTTGATCGAAGAATGAGTTGACGTTCACGTTCTATCTTAGTATGAAGTGGATATTAAATAGATAATCTTTATCTCGTCATTTTGAATCATATAAATTGTGTTGATGAAGTTACCACTTGATGTGATTTATCATAATGTGCGATCAACACCCCATATCACATTTTTTTTTGTGTTAAGTGTAGATGAATCAGATGAATCATTTCTAAAACCTCAATTTAATCACTATGAGCAAGGTAATTCCAAATGCTATGAGTGAAATAATGAAATGGATAAAGTATTCGTCACTTTTAGTTCCTATACCTGATTGTAATGCACATAATTATATAGCATTCAACAATTCTTTCGTCGTTGTTGGAAGTGGAAAAATGATAGCTTAAACTTATTTTCTTAATTATTAATTTCATGTCAGAAAACGCATTTGGTACATAAATTTCATTACAATTTCGAATCCATTTTATTTTATTGAGCAATTTACATGGGGATTTTAGCTTAATAGTAGAAATAGTATTTTTCTGACACTTCTATGTCTCATCTTGTTGCGATGTTTCATACAGATGTTTAATACGAATGTTTTATTGTGTCACTTTGTGTCATTTATTAATCACCATTATATATATAAAGCTTCGACTGGGCATTAACTCTTCATCATGATTATCGTTCTCAGAAAGAATGAATATGGAACTTCAATATAACTCACTGTCGTCAATATAAATTGATCAATAACAATATGATCATCGACTACGAATAAATAATTTTACACAAAGTCTTCATTTGTCGTTTACTGTAACAATAAATTCATAATGCAATAAACTTCCCCACAGTGTAGTGAAAATCTAATGCACATGAATATATAAGAGGGAATGTTTTCTTATAGACTTCCCTTTTATTGCGATTCGAAAGTAAACAGATATTCAACCGATTTGTTGACACGTATTCCATTAATTTATAATAATTCTTGAAAAATAACATGGAATGTTTCTTATGGGCAGCCACTGGTGTCGAAAGCAAGCAATTTAAAATCAGGTTCCACTCCTTGCTTATAAAAATTTGATTGTTTCACTTTATCAAGAATACCAGCTGGTAAAGTTTTCTGCCGACCAACTATGAAAATTAATCCTTTGTTGCCGATTGTTATCTGTGCTGTAGTATTGGTCACGTACATGACGATATGAGAATCATAATCCACATCAAACATTACCATCGCTCTTTGATCTCCTTCACTATTTGTGCTTATTATCATGTTGGAATCTTTTTGAAGTTCGTGTGTGAAAGTAAATGAAACTGGACCGGATGGAATATCGGGATGTTTTATTTTTGCATCAGGTTTGAATGCGTACGTGGCATTTGTTGTGTAGCTATTATCAGATGTCTTTGTGACCACACTAGTAGAACATGCTAACACTTCATTATCATCATCACTGGTTAGCAAGTACCACGTCCCGACAAGCTGAATACAAAAACATCCAGACATTTTAGTGGTTAATGATAAAAATTGTAAAGTGGAGCTTTTGATTATTCCATTATCTTTATTATATGGTGAGAAAAGTCAGATTAATCTTACTTTTGATACGTCCAATCTTGGCACATCGACATCACGTATAATTTCTCCTTGGATTGAACCAAAATTTCCCCCCCAACTCATGAACACAGCCAAAATCAGAATATTTTTCATTGACATTTTGTGTGACGAGAGTAAATTCAACGATCAAGCAGTTACTGATGCTCTGGACGATTTAAATGTCAGATTAATAGATCGGAATTTATATTGTCGACTTTTCAGATGAAATGGAAATAAGACGTAAGGGGTCATCATATTACGGACTTCGTATTGTGACAGACTTTGTATTGACTGACGAATGAGTAATAATAATAAAGACTGTGATTACATGATCATCTATTTTCATGTAATAGTGGATGCTTCTTTGTACTAAAGAAATTATAATGATTTGTTTGCAAACGAGATCACTTTATCAACTGACTTCAATGACACCATTTGAGTTTGAAAATTAGCTCTCAGTGTCATTATCAATTTGCTGATGCAGCACATCAGCAAACGCTGTACCAATGAGTGGAAATTCATCGTCGTGTTTTTCAGACATTTTTGATCACCTGGACAATGGAATGCAGGATCAGATTACTCTCAGGCAATGGAATTAAATATTATTATTAGCGCTGGCGGATCCCTACGACTTGTATAGATTCACAATTATTTGGGAAGTTAATTTTGCGTCATTCAATCTTGAAAAATATCCAAGTTACAAATTCTTCATGAATTTTTGAGATGAAATTCAACAATGAAGTGTTTTTAATATCTATTTTAATAGCACACACAACTTCTGAGTTAGCGAAGCTGCTTGATATCGTCAGTCGTGATTGGAAAGAGCGATAGATCAGCCGGATTTTTTCGAAACATGCAATTATATAGAGTGAACTCTTGACGGTCTAACAAATCAAGTAGAGTAAATCTGCATTAGTCTGGCGTTGGATAAAGATGACAAAAATAGTATTTTTTGGACGCAATTGGTTCATAAAAGTGATTTATTATGTACTGAGTTACAGTAGTAATTTTTTTCCACTTACTCCGTAATTTATTGACCAATTTTTATTCCATCATGCATAATAACAAATTTAGCGTCTTTGAAATGATTCCAGGATGTTTAATAGAATTATATTTATTGAACCCGAATTATTCCTGAAAAAAAAGTAGAAGCAAGAGTTTTCCTGACAGCAGGAGCCAATAATGAAATTTTGCTATATAAGTCGTCATTTCGTTTTGAAATTCAGCAAATTTCTTTTCTGTATCAATTTTTCATCACTTAATTCAATCCGGAATCAACGAAATAGGATTCCATGGGGTCATCAAACAATTTTAACATAGATAGCCTAATAACAGTTAGGCGGGACAACAAATTCTTGATCAAATCCACAATCATATCAAAATGTCCGGTATCTTTTGTATTTATTCTTAAGATGATAATCTACATTCTCTGGTTAGTGAATACAATTCAATGAACGTATCGTCATGAAAAGTCTCGAAATGTTGCAAGAATTGATTATTAACAGCCATCAGTTTTCACATTAATCATTTTCGGGTCTGAGCCCAATGCCTGTTTATAGAAATCCGTTTGTTTCACTTTTTCCAGAATGCCTTCTGGCATCGTTTTGTGACGCCCGAGTATGCTCAAAGTTCCATTAGTACTAGTAGATATATCGTCTGCTACCATCGTGGTGTATCCAACAGCATAAGAATCGTAATCAACATCAATCTGTATCAGACGGATGCGTCCACTGTCAGGAGTAGTACACTCCATTATGTTAGAACCGTTTTCCCGTGTACAAGTCATTGGTTCAAATGTACGAGAATTTGCGAGGTCAGGATCTGCCTTGATTGAATCAGCTGTTCGAATCATGGTTGTTGTCATTGTGTAACTATCATCTGATTGCTTTGCCATAGTTGATTTGACACATGACAATTCATTTAAATCTTTGGACACAGCCAACAGGTACCAGTCACCGGCCATCTAAAAATAATTAATCAAATGAATTTTTCAATTGATGAATGCAAATGAATTTTTGAGTCTTTGCAGTTACATGATATTGAATTACGAATTATCCTCACCCGTGCTGTATCTATTGGTGGAATTTCCATTCCACGGATAGTCTCTGCCTGTACTTGATGCTGGATCTCAGCAATCATCAACACAGCTAACGCCAAGATATTTTTGATAGACATTTTGTTAGAGTAAGTGAAGTCTCTGCTACTATTGATCTGATCCGCTAATCCGCCAATGGACCTTTATATTCTTGCTCTTTATGTGCACTTCGTACCGTATTATCTTATCTGCATGGGGCTGACTAAGACATAATGATAGCAGAGGTTGGTGTTATCGATAAGTCAGTATATTGTATTGGGATACTATTGACTACCTAATTCTTTTGCTTATTCTCTGTGATAATAAATATTGTTTGGATAAATATTACCACTATTGCGTTTTATTTCGACCTTACTTATTCTATGCTTTAATAGGTCTAATTAAAAGTTCTGCTAACATCAACATTTTATAGGCTTACATATGACACCAAGGAAGTTCTCCAGAATTCAAATCACCCTAGTGGAAAATTGTTGCAGCGCGTTCTATGACAGTTTGAACTCGATAAGAATCCACTAAGTACGTAACATATCGATTCCTACTTACACGAAACAGCTTTTCCTCATTATCGTGATGTGACGCATATTATCATCGAACTATGTAAAATGACCAATGAGCGAGGACTCAATAAAATATGAAACCATCAGTGGAACAAACAAAAATTGATCACGCTGCTCTTCAAGACAGTTCAGAGTTGAAATCCAAAGTTGAAGCTCGGAATAGATCAGAGAACTGCTCACTTGTATCACACCAGTTTGTGGTTCCTTTTTTTTCACCTATCAATATTCAATAATTGATAGTGAGATTTCATATTGTTCCCCATGGAAGTATTCAATAGAATTGATGAGTCACATGAATATCTTTTAAAATTGCAGCTCTTGTTATTTAGGCCAGATGGGAATCAACGCGTGCTGATGAAGTGAATGAAAGAATCAATACAAATTCTTATGATTCCAAAACGTCATAAAATGTTTATTCATAATATAATTCTTATAATTGACATTTTCATTGAAATGAGATATGGCGAGGGGAAAAAGGATACGATTATTCTTCTGACTACTACCACTTACTCTCATTGTAAAAATTCAGTGTGAAATACATTGGAGCCACAATTAAAAGTTTACTAGAGAGTAGTTTTCTTTGATGACTTTTGATGTTACTGTAATGTTCGCGCTCCTCGTCAGGTTATCTGGCAATCATTGCATGATAAATGAACTCATTCATGCTGTGATATTATACACTTTAGGTCGTACCAGGTCTATGACTGTTACGTGAGTCTATTCCATTTTTATCGAACAATTATCGCTAGAGTTCAACTGCGAGTTTCTGATTTTATAATAACTGATTACACCAGGATATTTATGGTAGGCTTATTGAATTACATAAACAGCTGAATATTTATACAAGTTAAAAATAGTAACACTCAACTCATAATACGATAAAATATCTGTATGTTGATACTTTCATTTCGATATTCCGTTATTGAGAAAAATGATATGAAGATCAAATTTCCTCACCTCGTGGCATTTCTATATTAGTTCAGTTAGACTACGACGTAATACGATGAACATAAGGATAATCGGTTTCCCGATTATATTCTGCTTTGTTTATGTCTTTTTATCATCTTGTCTTGGAGAAAAAAAGGAGAAAAAAGAATAAAATGCATGAATCACAAAGTTTATTTTCAGATTCCAATTATATCTTTAAATTCAATATCTACAATCAAGAAATTATTATTCTGAAGGTAATGATATATATTATTGCGATATGAATGATTTTTAAGCAAATGCTGAAGCTCATCACTTATTCAATTGATGCAATTCTATGAAGTATCAAAATATCTATTTGAAATAGTTTGTGTATTGTTTTTTTTTTCGAATGTACATTTTCTTCACTACTGTTCGAATATTTTCCTGGAATATAATAACTGCATTGCATATGTCTGAGCCCACATCGAAATCTACAGATATTTGGACATTCATCACTAGAGACAACTTGTAATGGGATCAAATATTGCGTAATCATGAGACAGCCAACTTTGTTGATAGAAAATTGACTTCTTTGTTTTTTCAATAATTCCGTTGGGCAATGTTTGTAGCCGCCCGAATAAGACAACGCCTCCACCCTGATTAAATCTTACGTCATTCACTGTATCCGAAACAAATACAGTCATATACGAATCATAATCAGTATCAAACACCACCGTTGCAACATTAATTCCAGCATTAGGACTACAATTTAATATACTAGAATAGATTCCCATTGTGCAATTCATGTATGGTTCTATGTTGGGTTGTTCCCCAAACGATTTTGCCACCTTAATTCCTTCAGGTGTTCTAGTAATTTTCCCAGACAATTTCACGACATCTTCCGATGGTTGTTCGACAACAATTGATATGCATTTTATAGCACTGTCATGTTTAGGTCCCAGTATGACATACCACTTCCCTAAAACCTGAATATATCAACAATCCAAATCAATTCATGAGTTTGATTCATGCAATCCATTTCTGCCTTTTTGCCAATCGGTAAAACATCACGAAATTCAGATTATTCTCACCCGTTTTACATCTATCTTTGGTATATCAACTCCACGTATAACTTCTGCCTGGATAACATAAACATTGATGAACACAATTAATAATAAGACACTCTTGCCTGCCATCTTCTATGAGAATAATAATTCAACGTGGACACCACACAAGTAATAGGGCAACCAGCAAATCAAACGGTCACGAAATTACTGACGCTTCTACTGATGGTTGTTTATATACTCACATTGAGTGCTCACGTTCAATCGTATTTCATCAATGAATTTGGTAACTGTGGCTGGAGAACGATAAACTTGATAACTTCGAGGTCATCACAACATCCGTAAAATTTTGGTCTAAATTCTCCTGGTCGAATAAACCATATTTTTATTTTCTGGTAAATCTTGTGCAATTACTATTTCATCGCTTCGTAACGATCCCCACCCGAATCGCATTATAAATCATCTATACGATGGCGTCTGTTGATACTGAGATTTCTTCAATAGACTGATTGATTCATCAAGATGACGTGACTATAATATGACTTGTTTATACTAATACTCGAATAATAATATGATCACGCAGTCATTGATCTAGTGATGATTTGAAAAATGAGTTGATGTATTTGTAATCATAATTCCACTTTGGGAGAAAAGTAGAAGTAAAATGCGACAGAAAATAATTTGGATAGGATAAATTTATCACTTTACACTTCATAATAAATTCGAGAATAATATACTTTCGGTTAATACAATCTCAGAATTAACATATTTATTGATTAATATTAGCCATGTTATCAGAGTATAAATAATGCAGTTGAAAATATTCTTTTGTAGACAATCCTAAGTATTAATGCGGATTTGAAAATCGTAAACAAAAGGATAGACTGAAATTTGAAAAGACACTCTCAAATATACAATTGAATCAGTACCCTCAATTATCTGTTCAAAACAAATAGTAGATGAGACACCGATAAGTTATATAAGTGTAATATTTCTTGCTTTTATTTCCAAAAACATACAATATAACTCAGTTTTGCTCAGTAATTGTTTTGTCAATTGAAAACAATCGATGTAGACGTTTCCAAGGTTCGTTACTACTGACAGTTGACATGAGGACTGAATGTTACGAAACGAGAGTGACTGCCACGATAGAAAGTTGAATTTTTAGTTTTATCAATAATTTCGTCGGATAATTTTGGGGTACGACCGAGTACGATGATGTCTCCAATATGACCCTTAACTACAAAGATTTTAGCAAATCCAAGGTTAACAGCTATATAAGAATCGTAATCTACGTCAAATGCTAATAAAGCAAAACCGTATCCATTGTTATTACGGCAGTCGAATATATTTTGTTCTATTGTACAATTTATGGGAAATAGTTGATGTTCGTCGGCATAAGTTCGATTCATTTCGATTCCTTCAGGTGTTGCAGTGATATTTAGGTTCAATTCCACCGTATCTTCTGACAATTGTTTAGCAACGACACTTAGGCATCCTATGTAATAATCAGGTGGAGGGCCAGCCACGAAAAACCACTTTCCCAGCACCTGTACAAATCATTGATATGAGTTACATCATAATTTAGAACATGTCAATGAATTTTCTTTTTTTCTTTCATCATCACTGAGTTAAATTTCAAACTATTCTCACCCGTGTTATATCTATGTTTATTATATCCACTCCATGTGTAATGATTTCCGATTGGATTAAATGAGTGTTGATGAGCACAGTCAATAAAAAAATAATCCTGCTTGACATCTTGTATGAGAAAAATGATTCAACGCGAACACCACTCAAGTATTGGGACAAAAAATTACACGAAATCACTGACGGTACTGATGATGGTCGTTTATATACTCTCACTTTTGGTCACGCGTTCGACCCCATGCTATGAATGAGTCAGACGACTATGAATAGATAACGAGAAACTTGGTTTCTGTACTGCTGCTTTCGAGGTCATCGCAACATCCGTAAGATTATTTGTCTTATCTCTCTTATTTTAATGGGCGACAAATTGTTTTTTTCGTATTCATATTTTCTGAAACGATTTTATCACTATTTAAGATTCCTGTTAGAATTCGACTATAACCTTCTGGTATCATGGTTTTTATCAACATCAGGGCATTTCTTGTAGACCTCTTGAATGGAAAAAAATGAGGATAGGTCAAAGGCGGAAGTGATTCGATCATAAAACTCATATTGTGAGACAACAATTTATTTTTTTTCATACGTTCCAACGAGATATCTTTCTTATCAATATTTCCAAGAAATATAAAAACTACAACCTACGTACATCAACCAACCACGAAATATTCAAATGTTTTCAACATCTGTTATTGACAACTCGCATGATAACTAGTTAATTGATGTTTGGAATTTTTGTTTTGGAGATAGAAATTTGATTGTTTCAATTTGGCAATAATTTCATCTGGTAATATCATTTGGCGACCGAGTAGGAAAATAAGTCCACCGTTGCTAGAAGATATCGGGTCATTCCTATGCGTAAAATATACTGCCATATACATATCATAAACTACGTCAAACACAACCATTGACGCATCAAGTCGATAATTATTTTTACATGTCATTATATTGGAATCAATTCCTATTGAACAATTCAAAGGAGCGAAAACAGGTAAGTCTCGTAAGTATCTATTCCTCTTGATGGCTTCAGGTGTCATGGTAATGTTTGCATTTATACTGATACTATGTGGAGATTGTGGTGTGATAGTAACAGTTATGCATGCTAGTTCATCGTTCGATCCTGGCCCTCTTATCACGTACCAATCTCCAACAGTCTAAATATAAAAATAACTCGAATTAGTTTAGGAATTAATACAAAACTAAGAACCCCTCCTCTCTTTCTTCATCTAGTTAAGTCAAATTACGAATCAATCTCACCTTTAATACGTCCAAGGTTGGAATATTCGTTCCATGTATTATTTCTGCTTGGATCCATCCCAAGTTCAGAAGCACTGCCAATACCACAATATTTTTCATCAACATATTATATGAGAGCAGTAATATGATTCTCACAGAAGTTGATTAGTGCAACCAGCAGCTTGACGAACGTTTTTACAGTCACGAATGCTAGTACTGTTGGACTTTTATATCTATTCTCTGAGTATTTGTACCAAAATAGATTATAAAAAATTACCTGTTGATCGATAAATGATTGTAAGTAGATAAGTGTAATTGATGCCTCCAGGGTCATTACGATATTTTGTGGGAATACCTTTATTGAATCCGCAGCTTGTTAAGTAACATGTTTTGTCCCAATTCTTATCATTATGAGTTGTGTATGAGTCAATTTTATTTTCGTTTAATGTTTTGAAATTGAATTCCGATTATAAATAATAGATATCATCAGCAGAGTTTACACCATTAGAGGTTGTTAGATTTATAACAGAAAATTGTTAATTAACTATACGCAGAAGTTACGGATAGAAACACTGAAATTATGATATATTCATGCTGTTTCTGTTGCTATCGATGATTTCAATGCTGAAGTGATGTATCCATGCTTATATATCCTTGAATTCATTTGTCAAGCGTGTGAACATTGTCAGGAAACGAATGATGCAATGCTATGGTGGGAATAGAATATATATACACAGATTTTCGATTTTCGATTTCATCTGATGAAATGGATAAATATTGTTATAATCTCGTGCGAATGTCTATCAGAATGTGAATATAATGTGGACGTTGAATTCCCGATTGTTCTTCCACGTGTTACATTCAAGTCTGGTATTCTATTCTAGTCCATTCAAATATTCCTCTTGGATTAATCAAACATTCAAGAGCACAATCAATAACTGAATATTTCAGTCTGATATTTTCAATGAGAAAAATGATATCATGTTATCAAAATTTGATACTGATGGATGTCTATATTATTTTTCTCGATGTGCTGTTTCAAATGTGTTTTATAAATAAATGCAATGACTAATGAGGAAAACCTTGATAACAAAAGTTGATTCTTCTAACGTCACCACAACATTTTCAGTATAATTTTCATCTAGTCAACTTCTGATAAACCTCACTAAATATTTTTTCCTCAAATATTCCTGTAATATTTCTTCATTCAAAGTGGTAAATTACCATTGAATTCTTCACCGAATCAATCAACATTATTATGAACTCTCTCAACTGTCAATAAAAATGGAAATAAAACATAAAAACCAATGCATAAGCAACATATTTTTCTTTCATTCTCCAAAGTACAAATTCAAATTATACATAAATATTCAAATTGTACTCGAGTATTTCCCTAAAATCCATAAAGTAGAATAAACATAAAGTAATTCATATAAAATTATTCAAATATTAGAAATTTACATCACTCAAGGCAACTAGCAGCAGGATGGAATATTTCATGGTGAGGGAAAGATTTCTGTAGATAAAAATCTGTGTTCTTGATTTTATCAACGATTTCGTTTGATATTGTCAGTGTACGGCTGAGTAACCAAACATCTGCACGCCGATCAGACGTTAAGGCTTCCTTTCGAATTCCGAGATACGCAGCCATGTACGTATCATAATCTGTATCAAACACCACCATTGCAACAGTTTCATTGTGAACATTACTGCATTTTAATATATGAGAATTTTCGACAAATGTGCATGTCATGGGAGCTAAAAGAGGTATGTTTTCATAAGAACGATTTATGGCAACTCCTTCAGGAGTTGGAGTGACTTTTGCAGTCAATTTCACAGTATCTTTTGTTGGTTGTTCGACAGTGAGAGACATACATCCTATATATCTATCATCAGATGGTCCAAATACCACATACCACTTTCCCAGAACCTGAGTACAACATTAAGATAAACCAATTCATCAATTGATGCATCCAGGTAAACTTTCACTTGTTTTTATTGCAGAATGATATTGAATTTTTAGATTATTCTCACCCGTGTTACATTTAAGTCTGGTATTTTCACTCCATGTATAACTTCTGCTTGAACCAAGTAAGCATTCATCAGCACAGCCAATAACATAATTTTCCCGCTCGACATTTTGCTCAAAGAAAATAATATCACGTCAACACAATTTGAGTATAGCAATCAGCAGCTAATTACACGTTCATGCAGTTACCGGCACTGCTACTGATAGACATTTGTATCCTTCTCTTTGAAGTTTACATTGTATCGTCTTTTATAAAATGTCCGATGACTGGTGGATGGGGATAAACTTGATAACTGTAATTGATGCCTACGAGGTCACCACAACATTCTGTGGTTTATCATGACTTACTCAGTTCTTATTAAAGCCACGAATATTTCTTTTTATCAAATTAATACTAACGATGACGATTATTAAGTTCCAAATTAATTCATTTTCCGTTTCATTGTGATTTTTGGTGGAGTTAATTCATAAATTTTTGATGTCGTAGCCAATGATAATTACAGGACAATTTTGATACACAAATTGAATTTTAAAAAATAGTTTAATGTTCACACCAGTTGAAGATAGCCATAATGAAGTAATTCCAATGATTCAAATATTAAATCGATAAGGTTTTGCTAATATTATCTCTCCTCAAAGATTATATGAAGGTTGTGAGTTCAGCATTTCGTGATATTCATATCTTAACGCAGTTGTGGCATAATGAATATGAAAATAAATATATTTTTTGTGTTTATATTGCTGGATATGATAATGAATTTCCGTGTTATGATTAAAAAATAGTCGAAAGAA